>JAUJYS010000712.1:0-20921 GCA_033995665.1 Melogona broelemanni
GGAAGCTCAGGGGTGACGCCAGTACCCCAGGCTAACGAATAAACGAAAGCCTGAGTCGGGAATTGAACCCGGGACCGTTGGCTTCCTAGCATGTCCACATACTCACTGAGCTATCGGTTCGTGCATATTATTTTTATTTCGCTTATTTTATTTATTTTATTATTATACAACGTTTTTGTACCGCAGCCGGGTAGAAAAATCGGCTAGAACCCGTAAGTCTGTCGCCGGACAGACGGACTTACTGGTTCTACCCCATTTTCGTAACATCTTTGGCAAATATTAAATACGACAGTGAGCCTGATTACTACTGAGAGGACAAAAGGCCTTCAGCGTGATATAGCGCTGACGAAAATGCAACACCGAATTCTACCCCCCGTATAACTTCAAAATCAAAGTCACACCACACAAATCCTTTCGATAGATCTTAGAAAATAGGGGTGTATCGGAATTCGATAAAAATAACCATTCGATCGGGTTTCTGGGAGAAAGGAGTTATAGTGCCGATATTGTTCAATAACTCTTCCGAGAAAATGCTGGATGCGGTGCTTCGCCGTTCGCGTTGACAATCACTAAACCGCGGTAATGCGATGTTACGACCGCTCACATTTTGGAAATGACTTTTTCACCCGCGACGGGAAGCACGAACGAACCTCGTAAACCAGTGCCGGTCCTTTGTACACGTACGACGGGTAAACATTATTTACCGTTATCGAAAATGGATGCGCTCGTTTTATAATCGTGATCTATTTTGAGAATTTTTTCTCCTGCAGTAGGGGTGTACATTTTGGATACCTATATCTAGAATTTGATATTACGGCTTGGGCACGAATTATCCTCCTCCTCCCTCAACTCCCCATTTGCGCGGAAATGATTTTCGCGTGTTTTTCTCCGGTCATTATTTGATGAGGGTTTTTTTGAAAACTGTTTGATTAGAAGTTGTCCGACCATTTCGTAATGTAATTTGTAAATAATATTACTTACTGAACGTAGTTTGAAAAGTAGATTTGTGTTGTTCGGTAAGCTATCGAAGCTCTTCTCTAAATTTGGTAAGTTATTTTCTAATTTTTCTTCGGTAAGTTCTTCTCTAAATTTGAAGATGCCTCAGAACAACCAACTTAAGTAGAAATAAGCTCAATTAACTTATTTAATTTTAAAAACAACTAATGTAAGATAAAATAAACAAAATTAATTTATTAGGTTAGTTCAAGGGAAGAAAAAATATCCCCAATTAACTTATTTAATTTTAAAAACAACTAATGTAAGATAAAATAAACAAAATTAATTTATTAGGTTAGTTCAAGTGAAGAGAAAATATCCTCAATTAATAAAATTTGTTTAAACGACAACTAACCTAAGTGAACAATAAACAAAATTAATTCAATTACTTAAAAGTCAACCAATTATTGTTAAGAGAAAATAAGTAAGCACGTAAGTTTGTGACTTCTCTTAAATAGATCATTCCCTGCTAAACTGAAGCGCCCATTTTTTCCACTCAGAGAAATTATAAATTTCTCTATTGCGTGACGTCACCTGTTGAGAATGAAGAACTGTATTTGCCGGTATCGTAACTCGCCAAGGCGTGTCCCTTTGTGCCCCTTTTCCTCCTCGCGTTTCGGCACCATTAGGCACCCCGTGCCGTTCCTTTCTTCGAACGATTGATTTTAATCTCTCAATCGATTCGCTCGAAAACCACCCTTTACGCCTGCCAGGTTTCGTCTGAGTATTCTCTTTTTTTTTTTTTTTTTTTTCTACAAATTTCCTTTTTCGCTTCACTTTTGCGGTGTCTGACTGAACGGTATCGCCACCATATTGGAGGATGACGGCTTGAATCGCTTAATGTAGAGGGCGCCAGCGTATTCTTAATTTTCCTAGAAACAGCCTCTATAACAGAACAGTTTCCGCGATTTTGCCATGAACAATGCCTATAAGCTGGGTATCAAAACCAAAAAACTCCGCCATCTTGAATTTACGGAAGTCTACGTAAATTCAAGATGGCGGCAAGATGGATGACTAACGGAAGTCAGCCATTTTATACACTCCACCTTGGCATTTTATACCATGACATTGGCCCATTTACTAACTTATTATACCATGCCTAGCGCATATCGATAAACTTTCCACTGTCGACATTGGATTGTCGAGTAGACGTAGTCCATTGTTTATGCCAACACCTTGCCTGTGCATGAGACATAGGCACCCTCTTTTTTGTGTGCACAAAATCTTGTACTGAATGCGCAACTGCATCGCCTCTGTGACGCGAATGCCACGCTGTGACGTCATAATACCTGGTAGTAGCAATATTCGAATGAAGCCTGCGAAAGTGCTGCCTATCCTCGGACAGGCTTAGCGCTAGTTCCTTCAATAAAATACAGTAGACAAAAAGTACTGGAGCTCTGAGATGTTTTATTTAGGGTTAAACGAATGATTAAATTGACGTTGTGAATTGCTCGACTAAAATGGAATCCATGGAAATTTCAAGAAATCGAAATGTCTAGGTTTTGTCGTATTTTTCTGGTCCACTGTAAATAGTTTTCTGCGTAAATGAAATTCAACTTTCATTCAGTAATGTAATTGCAGCGACAATCTGCGTAATAAATAAATTGCCGAGTGTTTCACAGAGCTGCCAATTTTTTTTTTTTTTTTAAAGTAAAAGTTCCATTTTTTATTTATTTACTTATTTATTTGTACAGAAAAACGTCATTTGCCGGGCATACCACTGTGCGCTATCGCCATCTCCAAAGCAGCGTAAAAATTCGAACTTTTTGTGCAACTTTCCTGTTTTCCGTGACGAAATTCCGAAAACTCGGGATTTTTATTTTTTGCGCGCGTGGGAAATGCCTTGTCGTTATTTGAGGGCAGCAGCATCGCGGCGTCGTGTATACGCAAATATGTTTTTTCTATATTTTTTATGTAAAAGATATAACGCGTGTAAGCGAGCGAGTTATTTTTTTTTTGTAGCGGAAAATACTCAAGTAATATATTCTCTTGCCTGGGCTGCCTTTTTTTCTATGAATATATTTCGGCGCAACTGTGGCCAGTTCTCAACGTAAAAAGATACGCATCTAATAACGTTTTTACACGGTACCGTTTTTTTCCGGGGCCTACCCAATACAGTGGCATAGTGGTTAGCGTGTTGGCCGACTATACCCGTGATCGCGGGTTCAATTCCCGACCGTGACCTCCGGATAATTTCGTGGTGGAGGAATTCGTACACACGCCTTCCTTCAGAATGGGGATTGAAACCTTGGTATTCATGTCTGTACGTTAAAGATCCCTACCTAGGTTACAGGCCTAGGCTAGGCCAAGTTATCCGGCTGTCTCCTGGTAAATGTAGTACTCCAGTACCAGGAAATGTAATAGTTGTGGTAACAATATGTCATCTTCCTTCATTGGTCATTTGATCCCCGACATGTCTACAGTCTACTAAACGGGTGGTCCCGGGTTCGATTCCCGACGCAGGCCGTTTATTCGATCCTGTGGTTCTGGAATGTGCCCCTCACACATTGCCATAGCGACACGAGGGGTACAATAACCTCCTGTAGTTCTATTCATTACAGTGATCCGGAATAAAAAAAAATGTCTCTCCGGGGCTGCTTAGGGGTACGCACGATCCTATAGGAGTCCTATAGAAGTCTTAGAAGTCCGATAGTTAGACACTTTTAATCTGTCGGGTACAAAGGAAACAAGTATAGGTTTGAAAGGGTGTAGGTATGAACCCTGACAGTACCCCGTGCAGGTTCTATTTCACCAGCCCACTGCGAAACGCTCCGACATGGTTCCGTACACATAAAAATGTTAACATCGTTTTTGTCCATATTATAGGTCAGAGGCTCTCTCTTGGCTTGCACAGTGTATCTGGTGCCAGCGCCCTTTCTTGCCAAAAACCGGGGAGTTTTTTTCCAAATAGCTTTTTTCCTGCTCATTTCTGGTCGTTGGCAATCTTTTTGGATAGTGGGGAAGGAGAAGGTACTTGGGAAGCTGGATAATTTTTGGGAAGGGTGGTTGATATTTTATGGTTTGTGATATTTATGATATTTATGATGTGTATATTTACTGATGAAACATGTTAAACAAGAGTCCGAGCCGGGAATCGAACCCAAAATTGCCGCACTGATGTTTTTAGGTCTTTTAAGACTTAACGACCATCCGTGCTTTTGTAGCCCCTTTCTAGTGTTATTATTATTATTATTATTAGTATTTTTTTTTTTTTTTTTTTTTTAAGTCACCGTAGCGCCTAGTGCACCACAGGACTACTGCACCCTCGTGTCTCTGTTGAGATATGTGAGGGGCAGGGAAAGGTTGGGGAGGAGAATGGCAGCTGGTATAGCCAGACTGCGGGATCCACCCCTGAGCTCTGGACTCCCTAATGGAAGCTCAGGGGTGACACCAGTACCGCAGCTCGTCGAATGCTCGTTGAAACGACTGCTTCTGCCGGGAATCGAACCCGGGACCACCCGTTTTGTAGTCTATGATTATAGCCACTGTACCACGGGGGCCGCACGAAGCCTGCACATTTTGTAATTTTAACCTTACTGATGACAGCGATTTCAGTGTGAATTAGGTGATGGACTTTTTTTTAGTAATGCCAGTTTTCTGGATTTTATTCGAAAGCTCCTGTCTAAATCGCTTTTTGGCTAATTACATACTGTGTTGCTTAATGGAAATGTCAGTTTATATTGGTCTGACGCATATGATAATTGAAATTAGTATAGTTGCCATAGTTCAATGATCAAACATCCCCCTTGTGTGTAGCGATCTCAGGTTCGATTCCCAGCTGGGGCTTTCGTTATTCGATCCCGATATACTGGTGTAGATGTGTCAATCTATGAATGCTCTTTCGAGGCGATTTGAGTGACACACAATCTCCTGTAGTATTATTCACTCCAGCGAATTAAAACAATATACATCTGTAAAATTTCGACGAGAAAATCGTTCATCGTAATAGGCCGAAACAAAATTATATTTTTCATCAAAAAATATGTGAAAAGATCTATAAAGGAGTAACGATAAAACCCTGAATAGACTGAGGGTAAAGACGACTGAGTTAGCGAAATTCAAACCAGAAAGCAGAAAAATTAGTGCAAAATCCCTATTCTTTAAAGCTGTTCATTAAGTGAAAGCACGTTCTGTAAGTGTTTAAAGTTAATCCCAAGCGAATACATTCGGTTTGTGTGGCGAGCATGGCGCATATACATGTGTATATTATAGCTTACCCCGTGCTCTGCACTTGATACTATTGTGTTCGTCGTGTTTGTTACTTTTTCAACGCAGCCAAGTGGAGAAAGGCCCTTATTTACCGAGACGACTAAAACTTGTCGAATTCCCCGCGGTGGATTTTCAGGAATGAAAATCGTTCCCACCTGAAAAAGTCAAATCGATTTCATGCGGGTGCCCTGGGCTAGATTTGTCGTCGACGTCTTATTTTTTACCGGCGTTGCTCTGATAATCGGCCTACAATTCCCTGGTACCGACACCAGAGGGCACTAAGATCAGGTGGTTATAACGCCATAAACGGCTATTCATTTTTCCTCCGATCACAGTAGTGAATATCGCTACAGGAGATTCTGTACCCCTTGTGTCGCTATGAAAATATGTAAGGGGCACGTTTTTACCAGTATGGGATCGAATAAACCCGAGCCGGGAATCGAACTCGGGACTTCCGATCCGCACCCGGTGGCAATACCGATTTGTCTTATTATTTTTTTTCTTCACAAAATGTACAGTATATCGAATACAACGATAGACTCTATGTGTTAAGGCCCATGCTTGTGGTTGGTTGTGTGATTTTATAGTTGAACAAATATATATTGATATTTTCGATTGTTGAGGCCTGGTCTGTATTTTTACGTATTTAATAAAAAATACCCTTGTTTTTTTCATTTTTTTCTTGCTATGTAGTGAAGTGTAAATAAAAATGGATGCAAATTTTTGAGATTTTTAGTGTTTTTGAATTTTTTTGCCGACAGTTTTCTCAGCAAAAAAAAAATTTCCCCGTTTGAGTCTCGGCTCCCGCGGCGCCGATTAGAAAATTGGGAGGGTTTGGCCCTCTCTTTTATGATTGCGTCGTTTCGAATCATCTCTTCCCCAACCATCTAATCCAACCCCCTCATTTTGACGAAGGAATGCCTCCAGTCACGTGATCTCTGCCAGTCTCTCGACACCCACCATGCAACGCGACGCGGCGCTGGGACGACGACGATACGGCCTGGGGGGCGCTCCCGCGATAAAAAATTATCCGCTCGGCTGAGAGGAAAAGTCTTTTCAGGATCCCGTCGCGCAGCCGGGCCAATTGGTAGACCGGGGCGTCAAAAAGGCGAATGGCAATTAGCGCGCATGCTGATATTGGCGGGAAAAAGTTACCTGAGTATTTGGGTTGGGGTGAATCATTCTCGACTAGTCTCACATTTCGGACTAATAAACATTTGGATCAAGAAAAGTTGACTCTCGCGAGTTCATCCTCGATCCTCATTGGTACTCGGGTCCAAAACTGCCTACTGGAAAATACTTAACGAGCTTCTTGAACAACTCTAATTAGCTCTAGAGTTAAATCGTGACATCACTTGTCAATAATCTGATTGAGTGAAAATCCAAAGTACTGTTCAGAGGAAGCAACATAACATACGAGCTCTTATTTTGAGTTTCGTCAAAAAATGTGTGAAGAAGCTATCTAGTGTGGCGCCACTCATCCCATCGACTGCTATCTAGAAATTTGTTATACTAGTATGTATTTTGTATTTTATAATTTCATATTTGGACAAAATTGTCAGTCTATTAGCCACATTTCAATTAACATTTCTGATAGCCTTTTATTTTCTTAAAATGTGTCGTCATTTTCGGACCAATCTCAATGCCTTTTTTTTTACGTACGTTGCAAATAGCCAATCTGGTATTTGACCCGTTTCGAACTTAATTCATCGAAAATGTACCCCATTCTCCGTATGCTGTCGGTGATGCACCAACTTGTAAATAATTGTAGATTGTTTTAAAATTTAAATTTTCATTTTTTTTTTTTTAAATTAAACTGTGATTAGATGTCGTGTTTGATTGGTGCGTCCCTTTTTTACATTATCGACCTAATGTTTTGACGAAAATTTCTTATTTCTATTTATTCACCGCAATCTTTTATTAGCGCCCTGTTGACGCGACAGGGAATTGTGCTCCCGTGTCAGCGGAAGCTGAAGAATTTGGAATTTTCCGCTTCACCGTGCATTGGCTTGCTTTTTACCCTTTTGCTTTTTTCCTTTATTCGACAGTGTTTTTTTTTTGTATTTTTTTTAGTGAAGAACGGTAGCTCTGGAATTGGTTTATCGTGTCAAAACCTGTGGTGACAATACATCTATAATCTTACACTATAAAACAGAGAGAGAACGTGTCTGCGTGTGTATGTCACAATGAGCGCTTTCGAGCGAAAGTCGACGATTACAGGTGGCGACATCTATGATCGAGATGCTGAAGCTAATTGGGCGATAGTCCTGGACTTGCTGATACTATTGATATCAATAGTGTTGTTACTACCGATAGAGAACTATCGATCGCCGACATAGGTGTTAGCTGACCAATAGCTATCAGAGATCCCATTTCGTGTACTGTTTAGTCTGATCAAAGGTTTAGTTGTTTTAATTCGGTCGAAATTTTTTCTTTTTCAGGATGTTCGATGTTGGAGGTCAACGTTCGGAGAGGCGAAAATGGATCTACTGTTTCGACGACGTGAGGGCGCTACTGTTCGTGGTAGCACTCAGCGCCTACGACATGGTGCTACAGGAGGACCAAGATGTGGTAAGTCAAATTTTTGCTTCCATTTTACTTATGAAATTTACACTGGTCATAAATATTAGAGGATCATAATTTTTTTTAAAGAAAAATTGTGTGAAGCTAATTTTGTTCAATGTAAAAGATCATCGTTATGTTATACAACACTCGAAAATGTGAAAATATCAGTAAAAAAAACACTTTAGCAAAGATTTATGATGTTTTACTCATGATGTAATGTTAATTCAATGGAGGCATTAAATTCAGGATCAACGATAATATTTTCCATTTAACAAAATTAGTTTCACATAATTTTTCTTTAAAAAATTACGTGATCGTCTTAATATTTTTGACCAGTATTTAAAAAACCTATATAATGAGGTTCTATTTTGAGCGTCCAAGTTTTGATTCAGTTTGTCAGTTTATCAAACTGTGCTATTATATCTTTATCATTTTACAAGTATTAAATTTATGAATATGTTTCTAATTTCAAATTATAACTCATCTGAAGCCCTCAAATTTAACTAAAAATGATTTTATCTTTTCCACTACATGCATTCTTAATTCGAGCATCCACTTGATAGCACTGTAATATTTTACACTTGGGTGGGTGGTTCACTTTTTTATTGCTACGTACTAGGGTAAATGTTTAATTGTTTTAGTTTTAACACTTTCTGAAAATCACTTTTTTTAACTTTCACATTTTTATCCCTCTTAAAAATGTACTTAAAAGTTACGGTAGTTAAATGTCTTATTGTTTTAATTTTTTGCGTTTCAAGAAAATCACTAGTTTTATATTTTTTTTGACATTCACTTTTTTATATCCGTTTGTTTTGATTTTAACGAATGCACAAAAATCACTAGTTGTTAAGATAATCGTCGAAATGTCGATGCTGCCGATGTTTTACTATCGATTATCCTTAAGCTGCACACGGCACACGAAAGATCCAAAATCTCCACCCTGGGCCACTTCAAACAGCGGCAATCGAAACCATATGTCACACACGATATTGGCACCACGAGCTATGCCGCGCACAGCGACCATAAAGTTTTATAATTTTGATTGAAACTGATAGAAAATACCACAGACAACACCGAATCGCTAGAAAAAGCTTTTGTATCCCATTGGCTCTAAATCTAGGTTATTGCCTTGTTGTTGGTCTACTTGTTACTCGGCGAGTCAATAAAGAATTCCAAGAGGCGATTTTTCCCCCTCTCGGATTGCCCCTTTCGTTCTGCTGCTACTGCTGTTATTTGCTGTCATCTAATTGTTGGTGTTACCTCGCCAGACTTTATTACGATTTCGGACCCATGTTTTATTCGACCACGTTTTTCATTTCAGAATCGCATCTTCGACAGCCTGAGCCTGTTCTCCCAGATATGCAATAACAGATTCTTCAACGACACGTCCATGGTACGTTTTTACGAGTGTACTTGTGTCCCCCAGAGACCACCGCCTCAAACTGAGGAGTGGGGGGGGGGCACATATTTTTTCTGAAATCGTTGTTTGTCGTTTCGTAGTAACCTTTATCCAAATTGGAATTATCAGATGACTGTTTTAAAATATGCAGTTTACGTAGATGTCGTAAATACGATATTTTTTTTGGGTCGTGGGCGCCGGCTTTGTGATTTTATCGAAGTGTGTGCGCGGTTTATACTCAGCTAGGAAGTCGAGGAAAATTTTGAACAAAATTGACACTTTTTATTTAAAGGAAAACTATATGCAGTTTAGTTCTGCGTGGGGTGTGTACTAATGTGTTGCATTTTTAAACATAAACGGGTTGAATTTTTTTTGCTATTAGTAGGGAAAAAATTAATATTTTGCGTGGGAACTGATTTGCAGTACATAAGTGTGTATAAATTTTGTAAATGTTATGTGTTTGCGAGTGAGCTACATAGGAAATGCGTGGCCTTGTGGCTGTTATAAAAGTTATGCTCTGAGCAGCTTCCTCGCTTCTTTTTTCTAAGCTCGGGTCAAAATTGCGATAATGGCAGAGTAGGCCCAGTCATATAACATTCGCTAGACGTGGCTGTTCATAGTAGTCGTAGCAATGCCACCTTTTTAAAAACCGTACTAGCATATGTCGATTATCGATATCAAATCGAAAATCGGAGAAATTGATGGTTTCCCATTTTCTTATGTATAGACGCTTAACGATGAAATCGGGTGGTTCGAAGTGGTCTCAGGAAGATGACATAAAATAAGTGTGCATTCCTATATAGACACCCAGTCGTATTGTTTTCGCTAACCCCACCCCGCACAATCACATTTTTTTCTGGAGATGTATTTGCTCGCAGAGAGAATGGCTTCTGCGACTGCCCCCTCTCCCCACCTCCCCCAAATTGCTAAAACGAATTCCGATACTCCGAATAGGACTCGACGAGATGTCGAGAAATTGGGGGTAGTGGTGGTGGTGGGTATGTGGAAGGGGAGGGGGAATGCGGCGGCAAACACAACAACATTTTTTCTTCTCTTTTTTCGTTCTTCATCCCGTCGTAATAAATTGCTTTTGCACGGATAAATGGAATAAATAGATTTTTGTTCCAAGACCACTCTAGGTTTTTCGGCCCCGGCTTCTCCTATACTCGTACTATGCACGTGCATTGAGGAAGGGGTGGGGTGCGACGAGACATTAAGATCCGTTGTGTAAGGGGTTGCGGAGGGGTTGGGGTGAAGAAAATGTGTGTGTGTGTGTGAGAGAGAGAGAGAGAGAGAGAAAGAAAGATACTGGGAAAAAAATATTGTTAATTTGCTGTTTTCACTGAACCGTAAATCATTTTTTTTGCAGAGGTTGTTTGCAGTGACTGTTATCCTCCACTGGGAATTTTCCTCCAAAAACTACAGCGTGTGCGGATTGTACCGCTGTTGTCGCTGTATAGGCTTATCGCGAAATATGGCATGTGGCGACCTCTGCTGGGAGAGAATAAAGCTGCAGCTGTCATTTAAATTCAGTATGAGTTTCTTGATAACCAGGTGGGTAGGAGAAATTAGATGAAATTAGTCTTATTGGTTAGTATTGGGGTCAAGTAAATATTAAATATGACATCTCTTCATTCGTTATGGGTTCACTGAAGACTATGTTTGTTTAACCAGTTGCTCGCTAGAGGCGTTGAGGTCGTGTACAACTGACGCCTCTAGTGGTCAGATTGATAAACATGCTACTGCTAGAAATTTGGTTTCTTTTGGTGTTGATTTTGAAAGGTCAATATTGTATGATTTCGGAGAAAAACATTTCATCTTCTCCTAGCGCGATAGCCAATATTATTCAATGAAACTTGAGTTTAAAACTAAGGCCGCGTTGTATAGTCGCTATTGACTCTTCAAAATAAAAATTATCTTGATTGAGACTGGGCACGGCTAGTCATTGACAGGCTCTCTTTATTGCATTTCGATGTAGCACCGAGAATGGCTAAACGAACCCTAATCTCAACCTTGCTCGACGAATCTCTTGAGTAGGCGCGGGCACTTCGGTTCCTAACCGCGAATGTTCTGTGCTCGGCATGCTGTTGCGCTTGTATTGCGGTACAGCATCAGGGGGAGCTTTTTAAACGTCATTCGTTAACATCAACCGAGAGTACCGGAGACTTATTGTTTAACAACGTGTGCCGTAACTAATCAAAATGGCGTCGTTTGGCGGGTATCAATTTAAAGAATATTATCAGTTTTCCCTAGATGGCGCCAGCTCTGAAAAGATATATTACAAATTTAATTTTCTTTACTAATTTATATCGTTTAAAAGTGATTTGAGTTGGGTTGATGCAGCTAGGGATGGATGCCGCTGTTAGTTATTTTCATGTATAGGAAACAGTCGCCCATTAACCAGAAACACCCCTTCTCAATACAATATCGCGTTATCCGAGCAAACGGAGCGCAATAGAGCTACACGATCTACTGGATTCACTTTGACCGAAAAGTTAGAGCGCTCTGTCAGCGCTGCCAACTAACTCCGCGAGCGGGTTCCTGAATTTGACATTTTCTTTTTTACTTCTTCTGACGCGCGTGTGGAGACGTGTGTAACTTAACCCCACGAGCAGCCCGCGCGCGTTATCTGACAAAAAAATAATAGCTCCGATGGTCGCATTATTTCAGCCGAAAATAATAATTGGTTTCACCGGCGACAGACGAGAAATGGATGATCGCGTTTTTTTTTCTTTTTTTTTGTGGTTGTCAAACTCAATCTTGACGATCGATAAGTCTCTTGTCATCGACGTTCGAAAGTGCATCAGCACGTTTTCCAGAGTTGAATGTCCCCGGAATTTGATTGTATTGAGCACAAAAAAAGAAATAAAAACGGAAAACTTTTTTTACTTGCATATTTAGTTGTGTTGGTCGCAATGTGCGATTTAAGCCAACTTTCCTCCTATTTTCATTTCTGGATTTTTTATCGTCAGCGCTGCCTTGTGTCGAAGGACAGAACAAAGCTTAAGAAAATAATGCTTAGAGGCAGCTAATAAATGGCCAGGCTTGTAGGAAATGTATGGCAGAAATGTTGGGTATTCATACTCCTTTGTCCTCATGGAAATTGATTTTGTTCTGGGCCACAAATTGGATTAGTACTCATACAGCCCTCTCTGCATTGAGATGCGTTACAAATTAAAAATTCAATAACACTTAACCAAATCACATCTTAGATTTAGGCTCCCATATTCCTTTTGATTAAGAAAAAATTCTTTGGTTATGCCTTCATGGCATTGTTGATGCCATGAAGGCATCAATGATTGTTGATATTTGCTCATACATTGCACAGTATTACACAGTAAAAAAAAATGTTGGAAACAAGTGGTAATTTCTAGAATTTTTACTAAGAAACATTTTTGGTTAGGTATTGAATAAAATAGCAATTTAGAATATGGCGATGTTAGAAAATAGCATTTTTTTTATTTGCGTTATGGCGACTGCAATTTGATCTAATAAAAAATCAAGTGAACTTTTGATTTTGATCAGTGAGATTGATTTTTTACTGAAATTGATCAGTATTAACCCAGAACCCAGGAAGTCCTCTACGTTAACCAGGACCAAAAGCCCTCTACGTTAATCAGGAGCATCCTGCTCTTTAAACCATTTACCCTCTTTGGTCGTTGCAACATTGCAGTGTCGCCGACCAAGGAAAAAAAAGCTTTACTTTTCCATTAACGTTTTCGAATGTCGTTCGGCATTAAGCCTGCACGTTGTATATCTCTCACCAGGTGCAAGCAGCTTCGGGCGCTTGCATTCATTTCTTTCACGCTCGCATGGAGATTTGATGGTGATTAAACCGGCGCTATTAGGGAGACGCCAGCACATCTGTGACACTTGAAATGTGTTTGCCCCGCCGTTGTTCTACCGCTCCTTTCAAAACAGACGACATTTATCTACTCAGCTATCCGTCTGGAACCTGACTGTGTTTCTTCCCCCTCCATTTGAATCCGTCGTTTTCATTAGAAAATCGAAGTCCATCGAGTTGGATGGCTGTTTTTTTTTACCAATTCGCAAAAGTGCAGGGGTACGCCGAGATGAATGTTGAGTAAATAACAAATAAACTTTCATTTATTTTAAATGCCTGATAGTGCGGCAATTTAATCCATTAGTTCTAGTAAATACAGATTTCTCTGTACAAACACACTTAATTGGCAAGCTAAATCAAGCGCAGAATAAGGTCTATTAACCAAGTGTGTGTGTACTCTAACTGATGAATTAAATTGACTGATAGTGATTAAATCAAAAGAGGATGATGATTAAATTAATTGATGCACTATCAGATATTTAATGAGTTAATGATACCTTCATGCAATTCACGCCACAAAGGGACTTCAATTTAATTTTTATTTTATTCAATAATGTTTTCAATATAGTGCATTGATTCATTTGGATAATACTTTTTTGCACCTTAACGTCTATGGATTTCGAAAAGAGCCGCCATATTATTTTATTAAACGAAGGGAAGAAAATATGGTGTTTAAAACGTAATAACTTTATAAATTCGTTGGAAATGTCTTCAAAAATTTACATTAGAAGCTACAAACACGCCGTTTTAATTATGCAAGTTTATTAACCAGTGTCACAAAACGCAATAGTTAAACGCACCCGCTACTCAAAGGACTTTGAAGCATAAGCTCAATGAAAACGAGCTTTACGAATGAGTCTGGAAGCTTTACTAAAGGATTACACGCTGGGATTTCACGATGTTCCGAGCAAATTGATGGCTTTATTTTAGTATTTTTTTCTTTTTATTTATTTGTGTATGTACTTTCTTTCTATTTCTTGTTTCGTTCCCGGTCACCCCTCAAGATTCTGTTTCTGAACAAGTTGGATTTGTTCCGCGAAAAGATATTGTACTCCGGGAGACATCTGAGGTACTATTTCGCGGATTATAGAGGTGAGTGGCAGCAATTAGCTTTTTTTGTCACCATTTTCTTTAGACGTGTGAACTATTTTTTTTCTTTTCTAACTCCTTGTCATGTGTTGGCGGATGCTCGATAAAATATGACATTTATGTCGCACATATTACATTACAGGCTGAGTGATGCTGGGTAAATATTTTCTTGTACGTTTATTTTTAATGGTGTATAATTGCTCAAAGCACTAACTAAAGCGCTTACATTAATAAGCTTATATTGAAATATATTTTAAAAGAGCTATCAATAAAGCATAAGTTACATCTGCTTGATATAATTTACTAATTCCTAAATTAAAAACGTATTACTAAATTTACGTTAAAAGTTGGTTCAAAGAAGTTTCATTTTTCCATTTTTATTTTTCCATGAATATGGTCCAATGTCAAAGAAAAGGTGTCCTGAGTCATCTATACAGTATTGTATTATGGCTTTTGTATTGTGGCCAGCACTGTAGATATATCCTACAAAAAATGAGGATTTTTTAAGCCTGAATGTTGAATTAGTTTGCAATCAGTATTACATTTTTTTTTCAAAAGCATTCTGTAAACGCTTGCACACTGTGTAGCCAAAACCGTTAAATCGCCATTTTTATGCCATCCTGCACGCATCCGGTTATAATATATTGTACGCCAAGAGTTCTTTAATTGTCAACTCCAACCCATTCTCCCTATCCCCAAAACACACCGTTAATCTCCCCTATAGCCGCATTACCCAATTTTTATCGTTCCCTAATTCCTCTCATGTGCTCGGCACCGCCGCTATTTTTTCAATCCATTATTAATGCGCCACTTTTCGTCTCTCATTCCCCATCCCATACCCACTCTCTTTCGTCGTTGCAACACCCTCCTCCTTCTCCTCCTCTCCCGAGACCAGGCCCCGACTACGACGTGGACAGCTCGGCCCTCTTCATCCAGCACAAGTTCCAGGGGACCAACCACAATCCGTCCAAAGTGATCTACCCGCACTTCACCACCGCCACCGACACCAACAACGTGCAGGTGGTCTTCCAGGTGGTGATGGACCTTATCATCAGGGAGAATCTGGAGCGAGCCACTCTGCTCTAGAGTCTGCGGACAGCCGGCTTTCGCGCTGCCGGTAGACGAACGTCTGTCTCCGCGCTATAGAGTGCTGCTGGGTGATAAGGAGGTATATGGATGGTGCGCAGTTTTGGACACTGATCAACTTGGCAGTGAGGATGACTTTGGTTTCTAACTTCCTGGATATTGGGGGTCGCAATTGCTGAAGAGCGTTTCACTTTACGATTGAGATGACGTCGTTTAGTGCAGTCTGATTATTGTGGAGTCGAATTAAGTGTTCGCCGGAAATTAACGGAACCAAGGAAATATTCAAAATGAGAGAAGACAATGATTTTCCACAGAATTTTAATTATGCATTTGTGTACAAAAATACATGAGCGAAACGTTTCATCGAATGTACGAAACATTTCATCTCCTATTGCGTCAAGCTTACAATTTAAAATTGAAATAGCTTTATGGGTTTGTCGAAGATCGTCGACGGTTGGGTGTTATTTGTTCGACGTATCAAATTTGGAGAATTTTTTTATTGAACGACGTAATATTAATCGTTACGAGACTCAATTTCTTAAATAACAACCACTGTCGACTATCTTATTTGACACATACATCGCGAGCGGTCCGCTTACTTAATGCCAGGGTCATTTTTGGGGAGAGCAATTGCTCAAGGTACCAGCTCTACAGGTGTACCACTATCCATCTGCTGACCTTACTAGAAAATGATATTTTCTTTGGTGGTAAATAATATTATAACCCCTCCGTTAATTCGTCAAAGGTCTGTGTCTGGTAGTCTATAAAGCATGCAATGTGTGCTTGCATGGTTGACGTGCGAAATAGCTGGCTCCATCTAGTGCTCAAGGAATTCAACTGAAGACGCAGTTTACAGCGAGGCGGTTAATGGCAGAGTGGTGTATCTCCATTTTTCGTTTTTATAAGTTTGGTGCATAAATACAATCTAAGCATGTAATACTATGTAAAGAAAATGATAAGTAGGTCAAAGCGTTTGTATACCACCAACATAAGGCAACGCAAATTTAAAAAAACGTATTGGTGTATATTGAGTAATTGTAATAAAACTTCGCGTTTCTCCGTTCGAGAAAATGGAGGTACACCACTTTGCCTTTTATTTAGCCTGTTATTCATTATATTCAAATCCTAAAAAATGTTCTTTGTATAATATGAAAACGCAGGACCGTGCGGGATGAAGATAAACGAGATCGCAACACAATGCGAAATGATGAACAAACGAACGTTATAGATGTAAAAGAAACGTGTTTAATTACATGTAGACGAAAACACTACATGGTTTGTTGGTACCGTGGTTAAAAATGCTTCGGACATGTCCACGGCAACATAGATGGCGGTGTTGCCGTGAACATGTTCGAAGCATCTACATGTAATTAAACACGTTTATTTTACATCTATAACGTTCGTTTGTTCATCATTTCAATTTCGCATTTTATTTATGCCATTTGTCTCATTGCCAGAAAAATATATTTCGACAAAAAATAAGAAAATAAACTCTATTTTTCTAATTGTTTAAATTGCCCAAGAATTGCATTGTATCTCAATTCGGCCCCTAATTTGTTGCAGTTTATTGCTGGCATTTGAAATCTATCCAAAAACGATTTTGAAAAGTACACTAAGTTTACTAAGAAAAGATCCAGCAACATACAATCTTCAAAATAAATCAAATTTTGAGATCTCATTTCCTCATTTTCAAACGTGTCTTAGGAAGTACAGTATTACTTTCATTTCAGTTTATTGTTGGCAGTGAGATTTATGCCCGTATGCACCGACAAAAGATAATTTAGTCAGACGATAATGGAGGCGCTATGGAGCGTTTACATGACCGCAATTATTCTTTAACAATGCGCAACGTTAAAAATGTTGCCTTGCTAAAGCCTAATTACGGTCACGTGAGCGCTCTATAGCGCTACATTTATCTTATGACAGTGTTATATTGTGCCGGTGCATACGAGCATTAATATGACAATATCACATCATTTTTGTATCGTTAATGTAACATTGTGTGCACGCCATTTTGAGCGCGCGACTGTTTCCAGGTGATTAAAAAAAAACACGAGGGACACAGATATTTTGCCATTCTCATGCCACAAGTACTAGTGGCGCCATCTAGTGTACAAATCGTTCAACTTGTGATGCTACATCGATGTTGCCTCATGACCAATCACCGATCATCATTTATGATATCATATTAAATTATACAAAGATCATCATTTAATTGAACGAGGAAAACTTATGAAGTAAATAGGTATACTTAATTAAATCATTGATAAGAAGGCCGATAGTTTTAATCTGTTTGTTATAGAGGAAACAATCACGCGAGAATCATCACCAACTTATCATTTGATGTTCATTATTGTCATTTTCAGTTTATTCACCAACGAAGAAGGTATCACAGCCGAAATCTCGTTTAATTGTTTCCTCTGTAACTAACAGATTGAAAGTTTATACTTATTAAATTTATTTAATCGGTTTTTCTCGTTTAATTCTACATGTGTCTCGGCGTGTAATTTCGTCGTTTAATCACTTATTATATTACTTATTAAACGATAATCATTCATCGTTTAATCACTTAATTCAATGAAGTAAATTCGGATCACTGCACAGTGTCGTGAACATGTGACTGAAACCATAAAAGGGATATTATGAATTTTTCTGTGATAGGTATTCAAAAAATATATGTGGACTTATTCGTGATGTTAATCTGGAATTAGTGATGTTTGTGACGCAACACTAATTCAAATGATTTAAATCTCGTCGTGTTCTACTTTATGTGTCTATTTACAGAATTTGAAAATTGCAGCTTTTGCTTTTCTGTGGAACTTTCGACCAAACTTAGTTATTTTCTTGTTTCGAGTGTTCTGTGTTTGTTTTAGAGTACATGTGCATTTCGGTGTTATTTACATTTCGAAATGTGTCATACTTGTCATGAATTTCGTTTTTTGATCAGTTTGAAAATGGAATTATGTAAACTTTTCGAGGAAAGGTGGCAAATGTCACACTATTGCAGCATTAGTTTGTATCAGGACGACTCAAGCCACTTTGAAAAACTACTTATTATATCACAATCACATTAACCAAACGAAGTTATGACCTAATAAGTGATCACTATCACGTGTTTTTGTTAAGAAAGCTGCTTGTTAAACTTTTACATCACAGTTGATTAGCATGTACCATGTACATTACCGTTCCGTATTTTCATAAAGTAGTTTTTATTATTGTTGCCATAACTTTACTTGCACGTTTCACGCGCGTTACTTGCTTCGATTTAAATATAGAACACATATTCTGTATACATTGCCGTTCCGTATTTTCATTCTATGTTTCTATGCATTTGTTTTCTGTGCATCATTCTATGCATTCTATCGTTTCATGATTTGAAATAGTGAGGATCTATAAAATCATATCGCCCTGTCAATCAGCCATTGGAGGCCATCAGAGACTATTGGGCGTTCTCGATAAAGAAATATTCTCGAGAAATAGATAATCTTTATTTATTGGCCCCTCTTCGTATTAGGTGCAGGGCGTCCATTCTGCACTCTAATTGAAAATCATGATGAAATGGCGTTACAAGGGAAACAAGGTGACTAAATCTGTATCTGAGTCTGAGTCTCCGAAATGACTCAGTTCACATTTCGCAGTATGATTACATAATTTCAACATACAACTTGTACAGATATTTTATGTTCGTTCATTTTCAATTTGCATGTTCTTTAAAGGCATAATAGTTTTCGAAACGTCATCTGCTGGAATTTTATTCTGTTAGTTTTATTCTGTAGTTCACAATTCACCCTTTTCACTTTGTCTGTTTAGTTGTCAATTCGTACTTTAGCGTACGTGGTTTGGGTTAAACTTTCAATAGCCATTAGACCACTCGATCTGTTTTCTGTTGAATAATGCTGATCTCGAAGGTAGTATGCCAATCTCAATTTCGTCAGATCACGTGCCGCGAAGGCTAGAATATGAAAATTGGCATTCATAATGTATGTAATCGTGTCTGACATCTGTATTAAAATGTTCGATAGGTAAGTGGTGATGGTTTATGGGAAACAGGACGTGTATCATTTTTTTTCATTCATCATTTGTTTGAGGTCATCTGTTTGATATTCATATTCGCCCAAATTTCATCGAATTTGTGTAAAATGTTTGTTCTTTCAAGTTTGATTCATGATCTTGTTTTCGTTTCCCCATCGTTCGAATATTTATTACCTCGAGTGCCAATTGTTTTTTGTTTTCTTTAAATGGGGGTTAGGTTTTGTATCGCAATATTTTTATACATCCAAAGTGTTTCGAAATCAGAAAAATGCGATTAAATCAAACGTCAATAACATGTACGTGATTTTTTTTAATGTTTTTTTTTTGCATACAATTTTTTTAAGAATATTGAACTCTAATGTACACAGTAACCTGATATATACATAATGAATAATAATAATAATAACATACCGGTATCTCTAATGTATACATTACGTAATATTGAAAAAAAACTACGATCCAACTATGGATTTTTTTTACAAAAATTTAGGGTTGTTCATGGGTATGAAAAGTTATGTTTTGAGGGTTTTATCTTCTTAATCGGGACATTCTAGGTACATATTTTTAGTCCAAAAGTCGACTCTAACTCGCGTTGTCAAAAATAAGAATTTTCGAAAAAAATCATGTGCTAGATACTCGTAGACTATTGATTTTTTTACAAAAATTCGTAGGTTTTCGAGGGTATGAAAATTTTAGTTTTAAGAATTTTTTCTTTTTTAATTGGGATATGCTGAATGCATATTTCTGGTCAAAAAGTTGTTATCTATACGAATTAATCCCTAACTTGCGTCATCAACAAATCGGGATTTTGACGAAAAAATTTGGAAATTATTTAATATGACAGCAACATTGTAATACAAACACAAATAAACTACATCAACTTTCAGCTCGGTTTTGAACCCGGGACACTAGACACCCGAAGCAAGCACTTTACCACAACAACGTTTGTTCATAACAATATAAAAATGCATTCGGGCGATATTTATCTTCGGTTGGGTAATATACATGACTTATTTTTTAAAACCTCAATAGAAATATTTAAATATTTGTTTTAACATGTGAAAAATTATGGAAAGACTGGTAGGTCAGTGGTTATAGGCACCGGTGGTTTTGAGTGTTAATTTCGTCAGAGGTGTGACGTTCGGCGTGTGACGAATAAATTATCCATTCAATATCTCGTCAAACCCCGGTACCGGTATAACTTGACAAAATTATCTCTTCAATAGATAATTAAAAATTTTTGGTTAATTAGTGAAAATTCAATTTGATCGAGTGGATTGATGTGCCGGACTGGTGGGTCCTTGGTTAAATCCACCGGTGATGTCGAATTTTAAATTGATCAGAGTTATGATGTTCTGGTTTCGAACCCTGGTGTAGATGAATAAAATGATCCTTAATTCGATCAAAGTATTGCAAAGCTACAAGTGCCTTGTGCTAAATGCTAAATGCATTTATAGGGCCTAAATTGAATTGACGAATTGACCCCTAACTCACGTTGTTAAAAAATCTAAAATTTTGGAAAAATTCATGAGCTATACTATGGAATTTTTAACAAAATTCGTCATATTTTTTATAGTATTAAAAGTGTAGTTTTTATTGTATTTTCTGGCTAATCAGGACGTGTTGATTGCATATTTATGGTCTAAAAGTCGATATCTATACGAATTGACCCCTAACTCACGTTGTTAAAAAATCAAAAAT
>JAUJYS010000713.1:0-20919 GCA_033995665.1 Melogona broelemanni
CTACGGACTAGTATATTTAAGAATTGTACTCTTTTATTTTTTTGTCTACGCAATACATATTAAACTACTCAATTGTTGCCGATTTTAATATTTTTGGTCGAAAATTTACCACACTGTATTTTGTTAAATACATCTGCTCCTAATCAAAACATTATACATATTTTTTTTACAGTTAAAATTATGTTACTCCTTGAAATATTATTAATTTATAGTCCACTATTTAAATAGCATTATTGATTAATGTCTTGGCATCTGCAGTCATCCTACTGGAACTTAAAATATTGCAATCAAACAGCTTTGAGGTAATATATTCATCATCGATCTGTACTTAGTCCTACGAAACTCCTCTCGTTTTCTTTTTAGAATGACAACAACTCAAGTTGAATTGGGATTTGGAACGGCCATAAATGGTACATACCTTGGATTGGCTGGTAGACTCATTAGAAAGGTCAATCCAAATCATTGAAATCATTAAATTAACTTTGATCACATGACACTAGCATTGTACTCTTACCAATTTTACCAAATTTGGATAACGTTCACCACTATTAAACGTTATCCAAGATACACATTTCCCAAATTTCATTTGATCACATTGTTTTCGGTAGCCGTGTTAAAATTAAACTGTTGCAAATATCACCTCCACTCACACAAAAAACAACGTTTCTTACGTTTATTTTTGTTTTCCCAGGAATGTGATTTAACGTACAACTTTATAGCCGTGACAGTATCACGGTCTCTAGCCAGCAAAGCCCTGTTCAGTGTCAGAATGCACGAGTTGGGCATGACGTACAAGAAGGTCCCGCTCACTGTTCCCCCCACCACCTACTTCCTGCCCTTCAGTCTCAGTGTATGGTTGGTGGTGCAGCTGGCTGTCCTTCTCATTGTGACGTCATTGGCCATTGCCATGTGGAACAGTCCAAGTTGGAGGAGGGCCGACTGTGCTCAGACGGGAACCTCACGCACCTTCCGACTACTCACCGGATCTTTTATCCAAGAAGGTATTCCTGTTTAATTAGTTTGGACAAAAACCGTATGAAGACCACGTGGCGTTGGTTCAATTCGTGATCATGACTTGAGTGGAATTCGTAAATGCACCTTACTTCGTAATGGTCCCCTCCTAGGTATCAAGCCTAGGTAAGGCAAAATGACAAGGTCAAATAGAATTAAAGTTTAACAAATTTATTTTTTATATTAAATTCTTTCGATATTCCCTATGATGTTCCAGTAAAAAAAGAGAAGTACACGGGTTTTAAATTAGTAACTGTATTTTAAAGGTAAATTATCTTTGGTCGAGAAATACTCTTTACTGTAAGCTATTGCAATCCAACGGCTCCGAATCATTCAAATTCAATATGTATTTTAAAAGTGAATTTCTAATACATTTAATTTGACTATTCCCCAGCCTTAAACGACCCACCAGGACTTACAGCCAGGATCATGTACACGGCCCTCTTGATTGCGTCAATGGGTGTCTCCATCTTCTATTCGGCCATGTTAGTTTCATTCCTCTCATATCAGATGCCGGCCTACCCAATCACCACCTTCACTGAACTCATCGAGTCCAAGGAATACTCTCCCATGATGTTTAAAAGCACCATCGTATCCGACATTATCAGGGTCAGTGCTAATAGAAAAACACAAAACTCAAAACCCATATCCATAAACAATTGGCATTAATTTTTATGTGAGTCACAAGAAAATAATTTAATTACTGTCAAAGATTTCCCCCTCTTAAGAGTTTTGAAGCGTAAATAATTAATAGTTGAGTTAACTGCTTTCTCATTGGCTGTTTTATTCAGAGTTTTTTTTGCGTTAACTCTTGTCTTTCTTTCTCGGCGCTGTACCAGACATCGTCTCTTTCGTTTTCAAATGTCTTTAGGTAACTCTTGAAATCCATGCACACATGTATATAAATTTAACCAGGAAACAAATTATGCGCCCATAGTTTATAAAAAAATCCATAAAGAATTATATCCATCCCTATATGACCTAGA
The DNA here is from genome assembly GCA_033995665.1 of Melogona broelemanni. Classification (NCBI taxonomy): domain Eukaryota; kingdom Metazoa; phylum Arthropoda; class Diplopoda; order Chordeumatida; family Chordeumatidae; genus Melogona; species Melogona broelemanni. The sequence continues at coordinate 1,998 of JAUJYS010000713.1, forward strand.
GGTAGCGTGCTCGCTCGCCAACTAGCGGATCTGGGTTCGATTCCCAGTGCAGCCAATCGTTGAATTGACTCTTAGTACCACCGTTACCCCCGGGACATATCTCACGTCTGTAGTGGTACCACGCGGGAGAAGGCAATTGCAAACCACCTCTGTATTCTGCCAAGAAAAACACAGGTGTTGGGGGATCGAGGGTCGGAGTCCAGAGACGACACCCACTTGTTAAAACCAGTCCCAGGACTGACTAACCAATCAAAGAATTATGCAAATTTTCGCATGCGGATGTGTTTTTCGGAGGACCACTGGCAGATGAGTAATTGCATGTCTGACCGTTGTATTCATACATGGTTATTAGAGCAAAATCTAGTGAGAAAACCATTTGCAAGTACATGCATTTCACGGTATGAAAAATGTAGGTAGCTAAGGATGGAATTTTCGCTGCCATGTGGCACAAAATGACTCATCAAAGCAGCAAGTATCACTACACCGAAAACGTCACTACAGCCATTAAGACTATGAATGAGCAAAAAGTGGTGTGGCTGCAAGATTGGACCATGTCTGTGACGTCACTAGACGAACCCTGCGAGGCCACCTTCATGCACACGGGTCTATTGGAGGAATTTCTGTACTTTACAGTACGACTTGACTTTCCTTACAGCCGGTTCTTCTATCTCAAGTAAGAATAATTGTATTTCACAACTAATGAACATTATAATTTCTAACTGACTGTTTAAATTAAGCTGACAGACCACGTATAATTCCTTTTTATCCATCCCTGCCCTTCATCTATCGCCATAGCGACACGAGGGGTAGTAATCCTGTAATGATTTGCACTACAGTGTTTTTTTTTTAAATATGACACAGGTAGTTTTACTAATGGCTTTTCTGCTTGTGTCTTACCACCTTGCAAAAAGGTTTAAGCTACTGACATTTGCTATTTGTTCTCTTAATTGCTCTAGAGGGCTACAACTTCACGAGGGGGGCATTATGCAGCGCTTGGCTCGCAAGTACGTACAGATGCCGACACGATGCGACGACGGCAGTAATACCTTATCTCTGGGCTTAGACGAGACCAGAGTAGTGTTTGGAATCTTGGCAATTGGTATTGGCCTCGCGATCCTTGTGTTGCCCATGGAGATCATCATACACTGGTGGCGTCCAACCTATGTTATACGATTGTGAACGTCCTTCAGGCCACATTGAACCATGCAAGGTCATACAATAATCGATATTTGAGATAGTTTCATATTTCTTAATTCATCGCAGCGTTTGAACTGTTTTGGAACCCACATTTCTGAGAATGTAATGGTCATTGTAAATGCTAAACGTCTTTCTTCCCCAAACTTATAGTTTTCAATAAATACCTTCAAAATAATATGCTTCTAAATACTGTATCTAGGAGATATTTTTATTCAGTAAACACACTCGAAAACCAAGAATTTTTTTAAAATACAGTACAAGTTCAAAGAGACATTAAGCGTATAGATTACAACTGACCATACCAAACACACTCGAAAACCAAGAAAGATTTTTAAATACAGAACAAGTTCAAAGAGACAGTAAGAGTATAGATTACAACTGACCATACCATTCATTATGTACTACCTCTTTGTGTTTCATTGAACCATTGAACCATTGCCAATGAATGATGTCTTGCGTTCAGACTTCAGAGTACATATTTATACCTGTAGCTTGCTATTTAGGTTCATCCTTTTTTATTTTTTTATTTTATTTTTCGACTAAGGCATACAGGGGTATTGGTTTTCATCCAATTTTATTTCACTTTATGTAAAACCTCTATTATATCTCATTTGTTAAAATAGTCTTGACGTTATCTGATAACAGCGGTTAGCAAACTATTCAATAAATGGATGTAGCAAACTATTCAATGGGTGGAGTTAATGGCTTCATGGCTACGGATATAGTAGCCCTATCCCGTGTATTAAAAAATATTTGGTGCTTGAAAGGAAATATTTTTGTTTATTTAGATACTTTTAAAACGAATTAAAAAATAATCTAATGCATTTTCCCACTTTAAAGAAAATGATAGGTTTTTAAACTGAAATAATGTAGTACGGCAATGTATAATATGTATATATGCATTGTACATCTATGCAATTACTTGTAATACAATATGTTTGTACGTTCTTGTGCTTACATTTCGCTTTACCAAATTATCATACTGCTAATTGATATCATTCACTAAGGAATTCATTGGAATTGATGCTCATCGATTTCCTTAGAACTCATTTTTTGCTCTGTAAATATGAGAGACTCAAAATTACGAAATTCATTACTGCTACTCAAAATATGAATTTAGAACATTTTAATCAAGCAAACCCATAATCTGTGACTAGTCATGTTCTTCAGGTAATTACTGCGTTAATTATTGTAATGAGCGCCATTCTTCAAAATCTATGTGGTTCGTTGCTTCTGTTTACTGTTGTTTGTCAAAACTTCAGAATAATACGCCCAAAAATGTGTAAGGCACAGAAACATGACCCATGGCCAAGCAATTCGACAATACACTTGCCGTCTGCTGTATCGCAAGCAAAGTCATTGGCTATTCAAGTATGCAATAGTGATAACGAGCTATGTTATCAATGGAATACTTCGGGAAATACCTCGTTAAAGAAAGGTAGGTTATCGCTCATATAGTGAAACATACCTTTACGAATAAATAAACTTGACATTTTATTTTTCTGTTTTAAATTTTCATTGAGCGCAAAATCTTTCATTAATTTAGACATACAAACAAACACCTGGGAGTTAAGCGGAAATGGAACATATCTTGTTTTACGCAACGGCGCTCTCGAATGCGCTGTCATGTTGATGATATATTGGAGACGATATTCAGGCGTGTTTTTAATTGATGACAGCATTGGTAAGAATATTTTGTTCAGTTCATTTAAGACCAAGAATATCGTGAAGCATTTCCGAGAAAATCTAGTCGACTTACTAGATTAAAGAGGACATTTAAAAAAAATTACAGAGCAAAAATATATTCCATCACACAGAGTATCTCCGCATAATGTCTCTTAGAAATTGACATCAAGACGAGGTCAAATAACTAGTTTAAGAAGCACATCTTAAAAAAATTGACGTTGTGGCACTTTCGTGACACACTGTATAAGCGTATAGCGAACGCTATGAAATGCTCCTTCTGACGTGGCTTCATGTAAGGCACCGCTGTTCTACACATTAACAGCATTTAGGGTGACGAAAGATTTGATTTTCGTTTGTCTTCCCCAGTGGGCCCCCTTTATAATTATTTTTTTCGTAATTAAACTTCAATTAGTGTAATTGCTATTTATTTATAACGTTAAACCTTTCATTTCTGAAAGAAATATGGGACGTCCATATTTAATTAAACAATTGTGTAATTTATAATTTCATTTTTGCAGGTTCGCCATTATATTTCATCGAAAAATATTTATCGGAATATCTCTTTGAAGGATTCCACGTTGCCGTTCTTGATGAATCAGTAGACATCAATATAATACTGAATACATATGTGAAAAATGTAGACAACATAGTAACCATATGTAGTTCACGTAACACCAATAAGATAGTGATGCTGGTAAGTACGTACTTCAAGGAGATAATTTCAGTTAGTTGTCAAACATTATTATTGTCAACAGTTATGAGCACTAATGAATGTATTTGTTTGTTAGGCCGATTCTATGAATTTCTTAAAGCCAAATCACACATGGCTAATTTTTAATAATGAAATATCGACATTTGGCCTGAGAGTTGAAATTGACCCAAACATGCAAATTACAGTGATAGTTCCAGTGGTTTCTGAGGTCAATTTGAAGACGAAGAAGGTAAGTTTACTAATACTTTCATGTATCATTTTTTTAATACCGTAACGAAAGACTTTTGAAAACTTTGAACCTACTAAAAAAATTCCTTTACCAATTTAAGAGTAATCATTTCACTTGCATTATGAAATTGTACAAGTAGAACAATTTTTTTTAAATCACCGTAGTGCCTAATGCACTAAAGGATTACTGCACCCTTGTGTCTCTACGCAGGGAAGGGAATGGATGGAGGAATGGCAGCTGGTATAGCCAGGCTGCTGGGTATCCACCCCTTAAGCTCTGGACTCCCTAATGGAAGCTCAGGGGTGACGCCAGTACCCCAGGCTAACGAATAAACGAAAGCCTGCGCCGGGAATCGAACCCGGGACCACCCGCTTCGTAGGATGTTGCCATACCCACTGAGCCATTGGTACGTACAAACCCCTTTTTGAGAGTGTTTTTTTTATTTCAGAACTCAGTAAATGCCACATTTTCTCACACACTTTCAACACATATCTATGATATTTTCTCAAGTTATAAAACCGGCCAAATTGAAATTTTAAAATTTGCCAAGTGGTCACTCTTTGAGGGGTTATTTATTTTTGAGGATTTGGAGAATGTCGACCGAGATTGTGGACTTAGAGGAAGAAGAGTGCGAACTGTTGGATTCCAGGTAATATTTTAAATGGTGAAACAATTCAAATGTTTTTCGAAAAAAATATTTATTGTTTACCTCAGCTCGTGACTGTGTCGTTGGGGTTTGCTATATAGAGTTTACCAGACACGGCAGTTTACTATGACATTCATGGAAATGGTCACTTCGGAGGATTTTCAACTGAATATTTGACCTCCGTTTCTAAAGATCTTCAAGCCAAGTAAAACTTTAAATTTTCAATAATCTTCCCATAGCTAATAATGAGGTAAATATATTCTATTTTGAGATCATTTTAAATAAATTTAATTTATAGCATGACGATGGCAGATGCCTCACTTATTGATCCTGTTTGGGGCTTGCTAGACAATGGAACGTGGACTGGAATGGTTGGGGTGCTATTTAGAAGAGTAAGTACACTTAGGTTTTGTTTGGATTTGTTTCTAACACTGAATATTCGCACGAATGGTACAATTTTAATACACATTGTGAGTAAAAATACGACACAAAACTTTAACCCATTAACCGGCCAATTAAGTTTTCAATTTTAGATTTATTTTTTAATTGTTAAATATATCATGTATTGATGTATTTACCAATATCATAAATATGAATATGCACTACAAAATTATAATATTTCTAAGTATATAATAATTTAATATAATAAATATAATATTTTATTTCAAATTTATATATTTTTTAATGTAAAAACGTAGCAGCTACGGGCTAGCCGGCTAAAAAGCTACCCACTTTGTTAAAAATAAAAGGAGAACGATAAAACCCAGTACAGACTGTGGGTAAAAACGACCGAGTTGGCTAGACTTAAAAAAACAGAATACACCAGAATAATAATGTCGTGCAAAAAAACCCATTAAATTTGACTATCATTAGAAAATAAATACAACTTGCGTTCCCTGTACACGTGTTTCAACCGTTTCATCGGCGGAGCTACGAAGTCATTGTGCCATTTCGTCTACAAATTTCGCGTTTTTAAAAGTTTAATTTAATTTATTTAAAATAATGACCTTTTTCATTGATTCAGGAGAGTGACGTCGCTATGACAATATCAGTCATGAATCGAATTCAGTACGACGCCAATAGTTTAGTCTTCATAATTCGCCCAATCGACATGAACTTGATCTACAAGATGCCGACTGCCTTCATCCCCAAAACCACCCACTGGCTACCTTTCCCCAATTCCGTCTGGATCACTATTTTGGTGCTTCTGCTGAGCATCATTGTCTGTCTCGCCACAACCACGACGTACACACGTCATTATTTCTCAGACCGAAATTTCTCATCGAAGAACAACACTGAATTTTATCTTATAATGTGGACATTTTTTGTTGACGGTAAGCAAAAAGGGTCAAATAATAAATATCGTCACAATAAAGTGGCGCAATAAAAATAGATAAGCAACGGAGTAATAAAACGTTCAATTCCTAATTGCTGCTTACTGCTATTGATAAACAATAGTGAATGTTTAAGTTTCTTGTTTCGATGTTTTCAGTTTTGAAATTTCCTCACGGAGTTGCAACTAGATTGTTGTACATTACATTCCTTTTGGGGGCGTTCACCACATTTGCGATATACAACGCCGAACTCTTCTCGTTCCTGTCTAACCAAGTGGTCATATTTCCATTGAAGACAACCGAAGACCTAGCCAATGACAAGAGTTGTCTGCCGGTCCTCATCAAGTACACTACCCACACGGAAATATATAAGGTATGTTGTCAGTTATGCATTTGTTAAATTTATTTAATTAAAAATAAATTGAAAAATACACCTAATGTCCACGAGCGTTTATGCTAATTACATTTTCGTAAACACAAAATGTACATTTACCTACTACGAATGACCACAAGCATGGGCCTTAACATCATCCGTGAACTAGGCTCATATACGGCAAAAAGTGTCGTCTTGTATGAAAAAATAAATAATGTAAATAATGTAATAATGTTTAACGGATATCAGTTTCAAAATTATTAAAATTATGTGTCCGTTCACTTATTACCTAAGCAACATGAATGTTACAGAATCTCCTGCAGTCATATTCACTCAGTGAGAGGAATTTACCCACAAAAAAGGACACTTCAAATTCACTGTTCTCATAACAATTTTATTTTAAGGTCAAATGTTTTGTATTTCGGAGAAACCATTTCCAAAACAATTTTGGTAGCATTAAATTAATAATTTTTTTAATTATCTTCCGTTGCAGTACAAGCACGTGCAACAGGAATTTTTATTTTATCATTTTTATATGTTTTTTGTAGTGTTTCTGACACTGATTACTTAATGAGAAATTGGCAACGTTTAAAATTTTTCCATTTATTTTTTATTAACAGACCACGGACAACAAAGATTTTCAGGAGATATGGGATCGAGCAGCTGCACATGAAAGTGAGTGCTTGTTTGATAGACTCAAGCCAGCAGTGATGCAGCTGTCCAAAGGCAAATTTGCCATTCTGTTCGACGACCCGACCGTCAGAATGTTTCTCGACGATCAATGCTCAATCGCAGGTTTCAAGCAACCAATTATGAAGGATTACACCCACATTGTTGCACGACGGGATTTCCCTTATACACGAATGATGTACATGAGGTAATATAATTTACATTTTAACAGATTACATTTGTGTGTGATTATTGCACAAAAGACTAAGAAAATTAATCAATCAATCGTTTGAAAATTTTAAGAAAAATATTGAGCAATTGATTTGGTCCTTTGAAATCATGATAAATAAACAAGTGGGTCAAGTGTCGTCTGGTGTAGTGGATACCGTGTTCAACCAATACATCAGAACCATAGAACATCAGAATCAGTGGGTACGACAACATCCTACGGATCGGACGGTCCCGGGTTCGATTCCCGGCACAGGTTTTCGTTTATTCGTTATCCTGGGGTGCTGGCGTTACCTCTGAGATTCCATTAGGGAGTTCAGAGCTTTGGGGTGGATCTTCGGCAGCCTGGCTACACCAGCTGCCATTCCCCTTCCCTTCCCTGCCCCTCACATGTCGCCATAGCGACACGAAGGGTAGTAATCATGTAGTGATTTGCACTACAGTGATTTGGATTTGTAATAAAATACATCACGGGTTCAATTCCCGGTCTGTACCATATGTCCAAAATATCCTTGCCTAAGTATACAGTATAGACAGGCATGCCCGATATCATCACCCTGGAAGCATTTTAAAGTTTAAAGTTTCGGATCATGAATCAGATTTGTGTCAGCTATATTATTTCTATTTCAGGATGCTACGACTTCACAGTGGTGGAATCAACTTGAGACTGAGACTAAAATATAGCGTGGGAATCAAACCCAACTGCCAACAGCAGAGCAAGAAAATGCCTTTTGGTTTGATACAGGTCATTCTACCGTTCGCTTTATTTTCAGGTGGCGTGGGAATTTCTCTGTTGGCCTTGCTGGTGGAGAAATACGTTTACAATTTAAAAAAACAGAACACGGGACCAATTTTACTAAGACGAGATACTAAATCATATCACTATATACCATAATTTCAAACAGCTTTGCTGTTACATGTTTTCAATAATTCATGTAGTTAATAGCCAGTAGCATGGACGACCGACATTGTTTCTTGAGAGTACGGGATAATACATTTATTTAATCTTCACATATTTATTTAACCTTCACGTATTTATTTAATCTTCTATGAAAAACATTTGAATGATTTATTTATGGCCATGTCTGTATACACTAATTTTGTTTGATTTTATAGTAGTGTTCGTGAATACAAAGTTTATCGATTCTAGTTTCACTATGGTACATTCCGCATACTGCACAAAATAAATCTCAAATTAAGAACACGTTTTTGTCATTAACGAGCCACAAGTTGTTGAATAGAGTGTCCTATCTTGTATAATTTTGTTTGGTGTACTAAAAATTTAAAAAGAGAATGGTATTGCCTAAAAAACAATTAATTGTTAAAATTTGGAATTAAACGTTATCTAAAATTTCAGACAGGACAACCTGTATTTTAAATTTTAAGATATTAAACAAATTATTTGTTTTATTTATTTTATTGATGTGGCTATTGTTAATTTTTTTTTTGATAGTGTTGATTAGCATTTTCAATCGCATTTTAAAAAATCGATACCAACAATTCAGATAGCAATCTTTTGTTAATAACCAGATAACACCCATATGTCATACACTAAATTTTAATTTGAAGAATATATTTTTTTTTTTCAAATCTATTTTGTTTGGGTATATTACACAAATCAAATTTTGAGAACAATTTTTTTTTTGTAAAATACATAAAACAATTCAAATAACATATTGTAGGCTATCCCACTATTGCATAAATGATCTGAACATTTTACACATTTTCACAGATTCATGCCGAATTATAAGCTAGATTACACAGCGTGACAAACGGAATCGTCAAACATCTAAAATATGTTAAGTATAATTGCGAAATACCAAAAACGTTTATGCAGAAACGATTGCCAATAACTCGGGTATGCACATAAAATGCCAATAACCGTCATATCGACAAATCCTCGCACCCATTTCTCTAGTATATGCAGTCTAGTTGATTGATCAGGCTCGTCCCAAGGGCTTTGTGCAACTCAAATTTAAATGAATGTTACGAAAGGAGGAGGGCAAATGCGATACTTATCAATAACAGAGACAGCCCACATAAGAATAGAATCGATACTTAGGTTTTTAGCATCTTTCATCGACTTTACGACTAACAGTCTATACACTTATCATGCCATACAAGGCAGAGCCGTCTATTGGGCGACTTTATATATACAATATTAGTGGGGTTGGATGTACCATGGTGAGGCAGAGGCTGTCTAGCTTTTGTCATGTCATGCGAGCAGATGCTAGCCTGGAAAAGGATATTATTCTTAAAAGGATGGAGGGCGACAGAAAAAGGGGAAGACCAGGAATTAAGTGGAAGGATAGTGAGTGTCAGGGAGAGCTTAGGAGTGAGTCTGAAACAGCTACAGGATGCTGTGCGTGATTTGAAACGTTGACGAGTATTCAAATACCAACAATTGAGTTTCTTAACAATTTCTGGCACTACAGGAAGTTATTGTACCCCTTCATGTTGCTGTGGCAATGTGTGAGGGGCACATTCCAGTACCACAGGATCGAATAAACGAAAGCCTGAGCCGGGAATCGAACCCGGGACCACGCGCTTAGTAGACTGTGACCATATCCACTGAGCCACTGGTGGCCTAATCTAATGGGTGTGCCTGTCGAATTTCTATATCCGAGGTGTGGTTTCAATTTCTGACTTAGCCTTCATACATTTTCCAAGGTAAATACAAATCTTGTTGATACAAATCTTGTTGTGTGGCGCAAAAATTGTTATACCAGTGACTGTACTTTGTCAGGTACACGCTTGCGATCCTTTCCTAGGTATGCAGCCTATTCTTAAAGAAATTAGCAAGTTGTCCCCTGGGAGAGCTTTGAGACGAATACGTTGGTAAGCCCCTTAACAAGAGCTATTTTTTAAATTAATGTACCTGATGTCACCGCAAAAATAAATCAAGAACGTCTTCCTTTGAGAGCCAGCTGATCTGGCATGCCATTTCTCTTTGCTAGATGGCGTTGCTAGTTGCAATTAAATGTATGATGTCACAGGCGCCCACCAGTGATTAAACATTTTCTTTGACACGTGTGTGGTCCAAGTTAAAATATCGTTTCGGATTCTACTAACATGGAGCTAAAACATTAGTGAGTTGGTTATCATCAATTATTGTAACAATAGCATCGACCAGAGTCAAGTGCGTACTCTACACGTAGTATAAACTTTCGATGCAATGCACAGCTTTCAATATTATTGCGTAATCTGTACTGCTATTTTGTTTCTCGTTTTGGAAGAAACTTCGCTATTTGTGCTGACTGGTAAGTTATTTTAAACATTTCTATATTTCATTGTGATGAAGCAACTATTTTTGGCGCAAATTAGAATCATTCACTCTAAGAAGCATTCAACTAAAAATACAACCATGTAATTGTATCAATTTCTAGGGTTTGGATCAAATATATAGACAAATGACTTTCAGGACATAGAATTGGAAAAGCTGCTAAAATTTAAAATTTAAATTTAATTTTGAAAAATTGAAATTTAAAAAAGACAACAGATTTTATTTATATTGTATTTTGACTTATTTGCAAATTAAAAAAAAAAACTATTTCATTTTCTTATTATTATTTAACCTTTTATTTCCTTATTTTCATTGCAAGTTGCAACCTTCTTTCTTTATTCTTATTTTAAGCATCTTTAGGTATATTATTTTTTTAACTCACAAGAAATAAATAGCAATCACTAGTGAATATCCCAACACGAGAGATTCTTAATCCATCTAAGCGCTTCGTATTGCAACCAACTGTGGTGTAGTGATTTCCAAAAGCTGTCTTAACCATTTTTACCTTGAAATTAATTTAATTTTTATTTGATATTTTGCGAGATTGCCAACAATCGAGCCCCAGATTGAGTGAGCCCGACGTCTCGCAATGTCGGTCAAGACAACCTAGTGTGGCGCGAAGAAAGCGTCACGTGACGGAGCACTTTCATCACCACCACATCAACGCCGTCGTCTACCATGCGGGTCTCTACGCTGTCAACGATTTGATGGTGCAATGGAGACGTTTTCATGCTTTGATTCTCATCGACAGATACTCGGGTAAGCGGGAAGCTTTTCATTTATATTTTTCTTATTTTATTTATTTTTTTTTTTTTCATTTATATTTTTCTTATTTTTTTTTATTTTTTTTTATTCCGGATCACTGAGTGAATAACACTACAATAGGTTATTTTACCCCTCGTGTCGCTATGGCGATGTGTGAGGGGGCACATTCCAGTACCACAGGATCGAATCGCTCCAGGAATCGAACTGCGCCGGGAATCGAACCCGGGACCACCCATTATTCGTAGTATTGTTTATTATTCAGGGATGTGAGTAACAACACGACAGGAAATTAAGTAACCTTCTAATCGCCTCGAAAGAACATTTATAGAATGGCACATTTTCGCCTGTACCTCAGAATCGAATATCGAAAGCGCGAGCCGGGAATCGAACCCGGAATCGCTGCACACATGGCGGATGCGCTACTACTGAACTACGGCGATCACAATTAACTAATATGATTTTTTTTTTGTCACAAGATCTGCAATAACACATATGCTACCAATGCTAGGAAAGTAGGTAACAAATTGCTACACAAAATACTAGCCCAAAACGCTGGAACGTTCATTCAAAATTAATTGACTGCACTTAGTTTCAATATTTGGATCTTCTATCAACTAGAACAAGTCCGTCTTCTGATAAAATACATGCATGTCTAACCAGTTATGTTTGAAGATGAATTAACTTGGACCTGTTGTGGTTAAAAGTGATAAAATGTGATCAATTATTATAGTTTCTTCAAATATATTTCAGTACATTTTTAAAAGCGTAGGCAAAACAAGTTCAATCTTATTCTACATTGAGAGGGTAGCTCTTTCACGCCCTCTCATCGAATAACTAATAATTTGAACACTAGTTGTAAAATTACACGTAATAATAGGTGTATGTTATTTAATCGATATAACACAGGACTTGAAGACAGCCATGTCAAGTCCTCGTTGGCGAAGACACATTTTCAAAGGGTGGATGTGACATCGATTGAATCGAAATTGGACATTGCACCAACGTTGAAAGAATTCTCGAACGTCCATATTAATTATATAATATCTTGCAGTGATGCAACAACGATCGCGGTTCTTAACACGGTAATCATCAGATATCAATATTCTACAAAATGTACACACATTAACACCTTCTTTCATGTGACTAGCGTTGAGAAATACAAAACGGGAAAGTTCCGTTCCTAGGAATGGGTTCCTTTTCCGAGAACTTTTGAACGACTTCCTAGGAAAAGAACGCTTGGAACCTTTTGGTTCTATTTTTTATATAAATCACCGTAATGCCTAGTGCACCACAGGATTACTACCCCTCGTGTCGCTATGTGAGGGGCAGGGAAGGGAAGGGAAATGGCAGCTGGAATAGCCAGGCTGCAGGATCCACCCCTAAGCTCTGGACTCCCTAATGGAAGCTCAGGGGTGACGCCAGTACCCCAGGCTAACGAATAAACGAAAGCCTGCGCCGGGAATCGAACCCGAGACCGTCGGCTTCGTAGGATGTTGCCATACCCGCTGAGCCATCGGTACGTACGTATAAATTCCAATTGAAGATTTCTCTCCTTAACGCATGCGGCCAAATGAGGAACCCAACCGCGCTGAGGAGATAGGGTTGGCCGCCGCCACGAATCGGTGTCCAGGTAGATGGGATTGGGGGAGGGTGAGGAGAACTGGATAAGGAAGGTGAAGGAGGCGGCAGGCGGCAAAGCGTGACGCCTACGCCAAGCGGCGCAACAAAAGTCACGGGATAAAAATATAAACCATCACACGCAAAAAAAAAACTTGCATAGAAATGAAGATGAAAAAAGGAAAGATGGCGAAGAAATAAAAAAGCATTGTAAAAAAAAAACAACGAGAAAGGGGTTTGGGGGGGGGGCCGGAGAAGGTATGCGAAGGAATGCGGTTGCTTGGTCAGTTGGGACGAGAATGATGACGGGGCGCTGGTGCTCTTATGAAGGTTAGCCGGAGGTCACCCCCGAGATAGAGGAGAAGGTAGACAGACGGCGGGAATAATGGAGATGCTAATTAGAGGAGAGGAGGAGGACCCGGGGGTTGGGAGGAATAAACGAGGGATCAACGGGACGATGATGGCGCAAGAACTCGGGATTAGTACAACTTACTACCGTAATTCGGCCCGCGATTCAGAGTCACAAAAAAAAAATCTGGTTTTCACTTTTCAAATTATTTCATTTCGCGGCGAGGGGGTTCGACATGTAATTAAAAAGTTATTGGTTAGGAGCCGTGTGTAGCAAATTGCAGGAAGAGTAACTCGAAAAGAAACTCGAAGAAATAAAAATTCTTGACCATGAAGAACGAGGATACGGCAACTTTTTCTTACTGGAATGTTTTTAATACGGCATTGCAGATAGAAAAACTCATAATACAGTATTTGCGATGGAATTAAATACATGTACAATATTGTCCGGTTATTCGAGAGCAACCGAAACAGTGTGACTATAATTGTGGGTGCGATGTGAGTGGTGGTGGATCCGAACAGATCTGTTTTCGCGTGAGCTTTTGCATCAGTCAGGGAGTTCCCACAAAATAGTGACGAGGATCGCTACCGCACACGCTATTTATATTTAAAGTTGCCGTATCCTCGTTCTTCATGGTCAAGAATTTTTATTTCATCGAGTTTCTTTTCGAGTTACTCTTCCTGCAATTTGCTAAACACGGCTCCTAACCAATAACTTTTTAATTAAAAAAATACTTGTCAACAAAAAAATGGAATTCGGTAGTTTCGGGTTCGGTGGTTCCATTGGTTTCTTAAAACTATATGGAAAATCCTGATATTTTTCAGACGAAGATAGCAACAAAAGAAGGCTTGCCATAGTTGAACATTGAGCTTTTAGGTAAACAAAAAATTGAAGACGATAAATTTTCTTTGTTTGTATGATTCATGGTTTTTTAGATAATTCGTACTGGACATGCACCGATTCACGTAACCGCTAGGCAACACGTGCTATTTTGTCAGCCCATTTTACAATAACATGTTTGCTATTAATATGGTAGTGCTGAAAATAACCTACGTTTTCATTTGAAATCTCCAAGCCCTTCAGAAGTGAACTCTTTTCTATTTTATTTGCTACATCTCGAAGCTCGAAGAACGTCGACATTTTCAATGAAAATCGGAATTTTCTAGAAATGAAACTTGATCATTAGCTCAATCAATATAGATAAGTCAAGGCGATCGAGTAGCAATAAATGACACCAATTGTAAGCAGTTAAGCACGTTCGTGAGAAATGCTCGTTGTCGTCGTATTGCAAATTGCAGGTATTTCGTACACGTTCTGGCGGCTGTAACGACGTCGTATCCGTAATGCAACACTGTCGGGGAGGCGCCATCTTGGTTCTATGCCTGCAAAATAGATTCTCGGTACTTCGTAATTTCAAGATATACTTCTTTTTCTCATTTAAAATGAGTAAGACCTTGGCAAGATTGTCAGGAAATTTGTTTTTTAATAGATTTTCATTCCTGATGCCATCTTGAATGGTTATCGTATCAAAATGCATCCAAAGTCGATAGCAGATAAGTGTTCCACAATTTGAATTTTTGCCCCCTTTAAGTAAAAATCATGACATTTATTGTCATTGAAATTTGAAGCATTTTGGTTGGAAAACCAAAATTGGCTGTTTTTTTTTTGTTTTTTTTGACAAATTTAGACAAATTGTTTGTTGACCCATTGTTGACTTCGCGAAATTTTATTTCTCGCACCCGCGTTATAGGAATGAGGATGTCTCAAATTATTACTCGTACAGGACTCCTGTAAAAATGGAAGGCATACTTTGGTTTGGGCTAGTCAGCTCTAGTGTGAAGCTATATTTACAAGGGTTCGTATTGAGTGACAGCCACTAGAAATAAATAGCTTCCAAAGTTTTAGGCATTCATATTCAAACCAATGTGCGAAGTTTTTGGTCTAAAATAACTTTTCTCTGTATAGGGTAGGCCTACATTTCTGTTCGCATGTTTATTTTTTCTATGCGCACTTATAAATAGAATCACAATACACGTAGTCGAAAAGCTTTTTGGCTGAATGCTACCATTCAACTTATGCTAGTCTCTTAATATTTTCGCGGGTCTCTGGGATCATGGATGGAACCAAATGAAAAGCGACGCGCTTCGCGTTCGTTCCAACGAGGAGCTGATCATTTAAAGTGACGTGCTCGATGTTTCCACTTGGGTGGACCGTCTGTGTGGTAATGAGTGATAATATGTAAGAAATTAAATCACATGTGAATGTGTGCTTGCGATATGCGCTATATCAAAATCTGTTACAAATTATGTTTCCTTGTGCCATGATTTGATACTTTCTCTAGATTAAAAATAAGTTTTGGCTGCGTTGCAATGCAGAAAGCATCACTTCTATTAGATGCTTTCTGCATTGCCAACGCAGCCCTTTTCATTATTTGTTTCTGATCACCCTCGTTCAGATTCAACGTTAATTTATCTGCATTGATTGTCGAAGCAAAATTTATAGCCATAATTAAATGCGTTTTATGCTGGATAAAATCCAAAAACTAAGCCGAATTAGTTCATTCGGATGGTTGTAAAATTGAATCGAAATTGATCTCAATAATTTTCATTCATATCATTATTTGGAAACCATTAATTTTCAGCATCTGAACATCTTCGTAGACGTATCAATTTTTTCCCACATACAGTACATGTAGAAAGGTGTGATGACGAATTATATATTTTTTTAAATATACTTGTATATGTTTTTGGATTTTTTATTTAATTATTGTTAAGAATTTCTTTCACTAGGAAATAAATGTTCCATAAATGTTCCTGTCCCAAATCATCATTTTGCCGAGCCTATGGCATCATGCGCTCCTTTTACAGAAGTGTCGCTGGCTTGAGAAGTTTTATTTAGACGGAGATCTGGCAACACATTTTTGCCGTTAAAAACTTTAAATATTTTTTTCTCTCCCTCGTTCTTTTTCTCTGACTCTACGAGTGATATGTGTGCTTGATCAGCATGCGCATTCTATAGTCGAGTGAGGGGGGAAAAAAGGTTTAAAAAGATGACGACGCCATATTTTTTGTTGACACAAAAAAAGAACGTTTCAAATGTCACAAGGTGTCTGTTCGAAAACTTTGCCCAATTATTTTTGTCGCCATATTGTTCTCTTCCTGACAAGAATTTTGCCAAAGGACAAGCTGCGTGGGCTTATTTTTTTCAGAATTCTGGCGTTTGTCGAGGATATTCGTTTTGCTACTGTTGGAGCGGGTCCCGCCGTCGACTGTAACTCGCGACAACATAAATCAGTGGATAAATTCATGAGTGGGAATTTTGTACGTCCTTGTGCAATTGATAATAACGTTAAATTCGCAAATATACGAATTTCATGTGAGTCGCATTTTGATTTATTCATGGAATCAAAAAAAATTCGAAAGCAATTTGTCATATTTTGATTTGAAGAAAATTAAATTGAATTTTTTTCACGAAAAGTGCGCACGATAGAGTTTGTTTTATCGTGTTTCCTTTGCATAAATCGCCACTTTCCCTTTCCTAGGCAAAAAAAAATTGCATAAGCATACGGCGTTCCAAATTTATTTTATCTTTTATATTCATATTTTAGTTGTTATCTCAAATTATTTGTTCTCTCATTTATCTCACCGAAAGCGATCAATGGAACATGGACTGTATAGAGTAATGTCTAGAGTACCCTGTTTTTATTATGCTATTTGTGCAAAATTTTGCCCATATATTTATTCTCTAATATTGTCCTGGATTTAAATGGATTATTCGCAATGGATATTCGCATTGAAATATCGCAATTACCGAAACCAGTTTTGCTATCCTGTTAAGTTGTTGCGGTGTTCCGCTAAACAGTTCAACAGCGTTGCGTGGTGGCCACCACCGTTTAGCAATGCAGGAAATGATGTATTTCGAATTGTTTTCACACCCGCGTTTTCCAACCGTCATCGACAAAAATAAACCGATGCCCTTGGGGTACGAGAAATATGTTTGTACCCGCACTTTTGCCAGTGCCAAATACTAATAAACAGTCTGCCGCTTCATTTGCTGCTTCTGCCCAAATGAACGAGTTTTCTACCACAACTTTATTGAAATTGAAGTTGGTTTATTTTGCGTGGAAATTACTTCTGACGCCAAAGAAATTGCAATTTAAATTAGTGCAATATTAAACTGCAAGTAAATGTCAATTGCATCAATCAGTCTTAGATTTGAAGGAAAATTTTGGATTGGCATCTTTAATTGTTAGGCCATTAATATCAGAAAATTTAGATTTTAAGAAAAGTGTACTGAGATTTTGCCTGACTTAATTGAAATAACCAAATCCATGAACCAGATGATTATATTGACAAAACCAAAAACCAGATAATTTACAAAAAAAAAACCTTTGAAACATGAGCAAATTTATAAACTTAAAACTATTATGTACATACGTCGATGACTACGTCCATGCCTTTAAAACGTAGGTCCATCCATAAGGGATTGCAACCATGCTCAGCTCGCGATCGTCTTAACTCTGGTATTTGATGTGGTCCTCATGAAATTCTGATAAAAAGAAATGTAATACATTTTTTATTCATATTTCTTCTTTTTTAAACTGCTTTACTTAATTATTTCATCACAGCTATTTTGATGATCAAAAAACCACGATATGTTTTTTAAATATGCTCGAAGTTCAGTCTGGAAAATTCGAATTATCGGTGTGCACGCGATAGGCAACACGGTTCTAATAGATTCATGTAGTTTGCACTCGTGCAGTTCCTGCATTTAAACTTTTGATACGATGTAGAGAGAGGAGCAAGTGGGGAAGGGGGGGGGAGGAAGTGAATGGCGGTCAGAAAAGGCCATTTCAATTTCATTAATAGCAGGCAGACATCATTTATTCTGTACCGAAATTAAGTTGTCATCTGGTACAAATAAAAAAAAAACTGTGCTGCGCGTTAGTTATCCTTTCTGTAGTTCTATAGCCTAGATCGGGGAGTTAGCCTCTTTGACGCATTTGGTGGTGGTGCTGCTGGTGCACTGACCCCGTATACACCACACAACCGTCTACATTCAACAGTGTCCCCCATCGTTTGCGACTCGAGCAATAATAATATTTTGTTTGCCGCGAACGATATTTTCTTAAGAAATTGTGTTAAACTCATTGGTGGCGCGGCAGTCGGTTGATCAATGTCCGTACATAGAGAGCGACCGAATAAATTGGAGGGGAAAAAGACTGATCTTTTCACAACTCCTCATTGTTTCAGCGAAGTCTAGATTGGGCATGTCGGGGTGCGCGCACAAGTAGTTGCCAAAAAATACTTCCCGATTTTTTTTTGCTTCTTCGTTGTTGGAGCGAAATATTAGCTGTCGTTGTTGTCACATGTCCCGCCTAAGGGGGAAGGCGCACACTGTCGACGGCACGGTACTGGGGCTTAAAATATGAAAAATCGCTGCGTGGTTTGAATGGCACGCTCAGATTGCCTCTGGGTGGCGCGGACGCGAACGCAGATCGTCCTAGCTCGCACCAGCCCGGCGTCAGACCCCACACGGCATAGATTGCAGTGTGCGCTATGCTTAAACGTGAGACTCGTTTGAAAATAGTTATTAGTATTCCGATCGCGTCGCCTTGCAACGCGCCCTTCTGTGCGCAAGTTTTAAGCGTTATGCGTTTTTAATGATAGTGAATTCGTCACTGTTGTGTCTAGCGCAGTGCATTTGGACGTTGTCATATTTTTGTACAACTCCCCGTACAAAAATGTCCTTTACAAGTCTATACGAGTCCTATAGAGGTCGTATAGACTTGTAAAGGACCTATAAAGGACTTCTAAAGGACTCCTATACAGCTT
>JAUJYS010000714.1:0-20914 GCA_033995665.1 Melogona broelemanni
CCTGCGCCGGGAATCGAACCCGGGACCGTTGGCTTCGTAGCATGTCCCCATACCCACTGAGCCATCGGTTCGTGTATCAGTTCATGTATTTAAATAGAGGGACGTAAGTAATTGCCACCATCGCACACGTGATTAAATTAACAGTTTTAACAGCAGACTCATTATTTGTTCTCATTTAGCCCTTGCTCGGACACCCATGGAAGTCATAAAAAATCAAACAGGAACTAAGTTAGGAAACTTCTGAACTCACCTTCCACCAGACGTCATAGCTGCTGCAGAACTTGACGGCTTGCTCGCACAGCTGTAGGATATCCTCGTTGTTCTCGTGCTTGTCGTACAGGCTGAGATAGAGCAGCCAAAGCCGGCTGCTATCGGGATTCACCTCCAGACCACGAGACAGAACGTTCAGGGCTAGATCAAGGCACAAATCGGGAGCGCTGCAACGAAACAAATACAATCAACCAGCCATTCTAAACGGAACAAGACTTAACAACAATTTTATTAAACATTACGATTTCAGAATTTAGCCTCCTTTAGATTAGTATTGGCAAGTAAAAATTACAGAGTCGATCGAACAAATGATATAAATAAATACGACCCTAGTTCGGCAAATTTTATTTATAAGAAATTTTGCTTAAATTAAAAACTGATAAAGTTAAACAAATGTGGTCCAATTATCTAGAACGCCATGTCTGAAAAAACGACGTAACAAACCAGTCAGCAGTGTTGAGTTTCCTGTGGGCAAGGCGCAGCCACAAAATGGTATCATTCGGAGATTCCACAAGAGCGTTCTCAATGTGATCCACTTGGCCATCAATGTGGAAATAACGAACGTCGCCTTCCTCGATTATTTCGTCAGTAGCACCGATAGAGATGATCTGCTTCTTAAAGGCTGCAACAACATTGGAAAAACCGTTCATTAGACATTCAAATTGTTGCACATTCAATTAGTGAAATATACACATATTTTTTTTAATCATGCAATTATCTTCTTCATGCACATGCCATCTTTCATGCTCACATGCACACAACAAAATAAACGTTGTATTTCTCTGCGCACAGCCTGTCAGACAAGCATGGCATCACTGGTAATGTAGTGGTAACGGTACGATTGTCAAACATTTGTAACTGTGCGCAGAGTATTATTTTTAGAAATGAAGGTCCGCTCTGCACAAATATGTTAACTCATTATTTTAAACTACTGCGAATTTCGTTTTAAAAAAATGTCCATTTGAGTTAAACACGTAGAAAACTCATAATATTCTTTAAACGAACAAGTGCCACAAATAAAATTATTTTCTGAATAATTCTTTCGTGAGTAGACTAGATTTTGCAGAGCACGACCAAATATCAGTTGCACTACTTACACGTAACTACATCGAACAAGCAAGATGAGAAATGAGAGTGATTTCTTTTGATGATGACTTGTGTGAACAGGACTGAGGTAAGGTTGATGTATTCAGGGTGGCCAACAGGGATAAGCGCGGGCGCACGTTTCGAAGCAACATGCGACAATTGCATAACTTCTTGTGCACAAGTAAACCCGCACAATACTTTAAACTTGACCCATTACGTCGCATCACAATTACAAAGACTTGGTTAAAAATGTCGATCCAATCATTATATTTAACTTCATCCAGGTCAGTGATACATGTATTTGCTGAAACTAATGTTTTTATTTATTTATACTTGATCATAACTCAGTCAAGATAAAAATGGTAATACAGAGTAGTATGGTCCATGGCAAGAATGAGAACACAGTGCATGATACTGCACATTCACCGGTGGACAAGTCTAACAACGATTTAGCTATCACTGGCATTTCCAATATTATGCTTCAACTCAATAATACTGGAGTGAAAATGACTAGCAGAATTTATGCATACGGATCAAATGGAGTGACATCTCCTAATTTATCCACAGAAAATGAATAACACAATCATGCAGTCCAGACCTTGCTTGGACAACGTAGGATGTCCATCCATCATTATGGATGTCAATCATTTTCGGTGCATTTTCTATTTGAAAAGCACCGAAATTGACTAGTTAACTATTAAATACGAATATTATCACGCAAATTAACAACTCTACTCACGTGAAATAAAATATGACTAAAAGAAATTGAGCATTTCTCCAACATAAAAAGTGAACAAATTTGGTGCCATGAACTGCAATAAGCTCGACTAAGGGTGCAAAATATGAAGCTTTTAAACATTAACAGTTTTAAGATAGAAAATATGAAGTATGAAAAAGTTTATGTATGCAAGACTAGCATCGAAACAAATATAAAATTATTTGATAATGGGTAGCAAATGTTAGAACGACAAATAGGTTTCGTCATTCACGCATTCTTGGTTTCACCCGTAAGCAAATCCCCAGACTGAAAACTAATCTCGTAACTAAAACCAAATAAGCAGATGATTTCACACGCAATCTCAATCAGCTGACGCGACAACGTTCGGGCGTGGGCGGCGAGTTCTCGCGGCGACCACGCGGTGGCGCTCGCCACCGACTTCTCCTAGTCGACTGCGACACTTGTGGTGGGGTGCCTGTCCGAGAGGCGGACGTTCGGCCCGATACCATGCTCGGCGGCGGTCGAACCGCTACGGCCATCAGCGGGCGCGGCTTGGGTCTCAGTTCCGCCGCTCTACGAACGAGGCGACGATCGAGTCGTTCGTGACGTCGCCCGCCAAAACGGACCACGCCGGACGAGCCGACGCTCTCTCCGGCCCCCGACCGGGAGCGGCGACGGTCGCCCTCGCCAGGTCGATTCAGAGTGCGCGAGCGGTGTCCACGGGACGGACGTCGACGAGCGCTACAGCGGGACTGGCTTTGTTTGAGCTCAGCACTAAATCTATTCCGCCACCGTTGCTGATTGCGAGTCTGCGCCTTGCGGGTGACGCCTGCCAAAGAACAGTTTACGGAGCGCTAGAGCAGGGCTCTCCGGGGTTCATAGTGAACGGTACCAAAGTGACGGCATGGCCACACGACATTGGGAGCTACCTAACTTTTGTACCTATAAACTGTTTTTACTTCTATGCTTTATTTACGTCCCACTAAATATTTTCTTAGTAGTTTTTAGTATAGTACACAGTGTATGCTACTTTTCGTTTTATTTTGTAATGTCAGTCTGAAAATTAGTTTAACTGATTGATTTTACGTGGCTTTACAAATTTGAATTCGCAATATTTTGCATGGCTGCCCACCATTATTTTAGAACTGAAAGCTTTTAGCGAATGTGACAAGACAACTTTCAACGCAATAGCGTCAGTGAAATTTTCTCAAGTCGGATTTAAGCGCCAGTGCCGTTGGCTATGCCGTCATTTAGCACCGGTGGCATGAATTGACTCACCGTGGAAGAAATGGTGGGGCAGTGGGACACGATGCCACGTAGAGAAAATGTACACGAGGAAAATCATGATCGACGAATGCTAGCCAAAGTTCGTAGACTGGCGCATGATTGGTCGAAGCGAATCGCCAGCAAATTTTCAGTTTTCGTAAAAACTCTGTACAAGCGTTAAGTGTAGTTTTCGTGTATATTTTTGTTGACAAATAATCTGATTATCCGATAAATCCTATTTTTGTTTATCTGAGGCTAAACAAAAATCGACAATACATTAAATGTATACATTTATGTAGGATTGACAAAACAGAATACAGTTTCGAAAACCTAAAAGCATAACCCAATCACCCATGCACATATATTAAATCGTGACACCGCAAGCAACCTTACTTTCAATCATGCATACTAAAGGGTCAAATACCTGGCCAGGTCTATTCCCTTTGACTAGGACTCACTACTCGAACACAAGCACACACATTACAACGGAATACACCACAGGCAGCCAAACTGGGACACGCAATATTTCAAACAGAACAACTTTGGATTGACAAGATCTTGCGCAACATCGAAGCTGACTTGGAAAAAACAGAGTTATGATACCGAATGAAAAAATCCAATTTTAACCAAAGTTTGACTGCTTCGAAATATTGAGAGTGAATAAAAATAAGAAGAACGTTTGCGGGCTTACATTTTCTCTTCTTGTCGATCACGGGGCTCTCGACAACGGCGGTGGACTGGCTATCCGACTGACTCGGATACCACACACGGGGTTCAAATTTACCGTAGTGGGGAGGCACTGGGTTTAAACAGGAGACAAAAATTGGTTATTATTTATTTTTATTGACAATCAATGATTGTCACCACTGAAGTGAATATCGCAACAGGAGATTATGTACTCCTCTAATCGTTTGAGCAATTGTGGAGGGAGTACATTTTCACTAGTACCACGGGATCGAATAACGAAAACCAGAGCCGGGAATTGAACCTCAGATCGCCGGGCAAATGACGGACGCTCTACCTCTGAGCCACGGTGACGAATGACATTAAATCAAACAATTTATTATTTTGAGGGGGGTGTTAAGACAAATATTGACAAATATGCTGCTAGAAAATGCGAGTGTACAGTAAATGCAAAAGTAATTAAGTGCGCTGCATACATATTTTGTCTTAATTAAGGATCCTCTATGACGTTTACCTGAATTGAGATGCTCATTAACGCGACCGACCAGCAGAACACAGAGCTCGTCCAGCGTCATCCTATCCTGATTGGACTGCTGCAATTTTTCGACATAGCTCTCTGGAATTAGAATATTGTATTAGTTATTTTAGGTGTACATCCATAGCAGCGAAGAAACACAATACAAAAATATATCCAAGAAATTAAGTTCAACAAAGGTCAGAGTTTCCTGGTTTTTACCTATTTTTTCTTTGCACTCTGAAGGAGAAGACGGGTTGGTGATATCAGTTAGCGTTGGGCAGTAGGAGAGAATGTCGCAGAGGACCTCCTTCGGAGACATCGTGTAGTCCCTCTCGTGTTGCCTGACGAAATTAAGTTAGCGATCATTAAAAGTGGCGAGGAACATTCGATTGATTGAATTGATTGATTAAACAATTATGTGGGCTAAACCAGAAACTCCAACGTACCAAGGACACTTGTCATCGTTGCAAGTTCCTAACAGATCGAACCGACACAGGCAAACTTTGGTTTTCAGTTTGTGGGAGTAGGTGGGCCAAGATATGCACTGGTTGGATTTCGTGCGGAAGTACGGACTAAACCTGTAATGAGCGCACAAAATGTGTGAGTGATTTTGGGGGAAGAACAAACAAAATTATGATAACACTATTTCTCAAGAACTCACAAAATAAAACGAAATAAATTCCAATTTATTCAAGAATAGTATAGCAAGAAAGCGATATATTATTCTGAGCGAAGCCAGGTTAAAAGTCTAGTATACAAATAAGACAACAGCGTGGCACTAACCTGTAGGATTTGAGGTGCAACAGAGGACTCCTGTATGGCCCAATGCCGAACTGTGTGCTTTTTACAACGGGGCTGGCGGCTCGAGATTTCGGCAAGGTAACGTTTACTTTCGTCACCTTTAGATGGATTGAAAAAAAAATATGATTAAATGCATTGCAGAAACTAAAACTAGTTCTCAGATAATAACAACGATACCAACAGAACATGCCGAATCTGTAAACTCACCTCGCTGGCGAATATGCTGTGCAAATCGAACAAGTACGTCTTGTCGACGACTTCACTCTTGCCTGGCATAGTATGTAGTAGCTCGACCTGAAATAACAAAATTTAAATTAGTGATGCAAATATTTTTTAACAAAGTAAGAAAATTTGAACATATTTTACTCGTTCAAAATTTTCATCGCAATGAATATGAAATTTTATTCCCTGAAGGAGCTATCGAGGACACCAATGGACCTTTTACTCTTGACGCAAACAACCTATTTCAACTACAGCTTCCAAAGCTTAGCAACTCTCGCGTTTACCTGCAACTCCTTCAGACGCGTCATTTGGCTATCCGTGAAACTCTTGCCCGACGAATCGACAACATCCGTTCCTTCTGTCCCCGTACTGGCAGTGTGGTCGGGCACCGCCAGGTCATTATGACACGTCAAAATGAGGCCGGTCGGCAAGTTCCTCGGCATAAAGCCGGAAGAGATGGCAGTTTCCGCCACGTTATCGTAAAGCAGCGTCACCTGGCGAGAGGAGGCGGCGGCGGCTGCAGCCGCCCTCGCCTGAGCCTTTTTGGCAGAAGACCTGGACACGCTGGAAGCTCGTTTTCGAAGTTCAGCCAGTTTGGCGGCGATCTCCTTCTCCATTCGCTGCAGGCGCACCTTCTCCATCGCGGGGTCCACGTTCGGATACGGCAGCGCTACCTCGTATTCCATTCGGGCGGGATAGACCTGTGGCGAGCCCTTTGTCACCTTATTCGACGCAAATCGTTTCTTGTTATTCTGCAAAATTAAGATCAAACATGACTTAGAAAATGTTTTTAAAAAACAATTCTGGGAAGATACGTAGTAATTGTACGGTGCCAGGTCCACGTTAAAGATATCTTGTCTAGCTATGAAACCAAAACCAGGAAAGAAATGATAAGATCGGCCCTTTCCCTGGGAGGCTTCGAGACCGAGAACCCTTATAAGCCCCCCTTAACACCTTAAAACAACACATTCTGGTCATAAAATGTACTAAGGATCATACGTAAAATGAACGACAAATAAGATTATAATTATGCAGGTTTAAATTGTCATATACACATGTAAATGAAGTGGAGATACACTGTATTTGCAATGATTCAAAGAAAAATATAGTGCAGACATGACTCACCGGAGTAACCACTGCCGAAGATAGCTTGCGCTTGGGTGCCACACTGCTGGCGTTCACAGGTAATATGTAGTCGGCTCCGTGTATTTCGACACCATATTTTCGGCATTCCAATTCCAGGGAACGCTGGAGAGAATTTTTGGCGTTCATATCTTTCTCCGTCTCTTCAAACTGAAACCGCAAAAAATAAAAAATTTCAAAAATCGGTCAAATAAATGTGTCTGTAACCCTGAGTGGCATTATCCTATGTTACGACTTTACTTTTTAAATATATGACTAAATATTTTAGAATAGGAATAAGTGATTTTAAAAAATCGAAAACGTACCGCTTGCTTCATCCTATCGAGCTGGCGACGCTGGGCGTCGGCAATTTTCGCGGCGGCAGTTAGTTGTTCCTTCAGTTTGGTGATTTTCAGTTCGGCGTTCTGCAATGCCGATGACTTGCTGCCAATCTGCAGGCCCAGCTTTTTCAATTCTCGAGAGCAGCCCCAAAGAGCTCGTCTGAACAATGTATAAAAAACAACTTTTTTTTATTCCGGATCACTGTAGCACTACAGGAGGTTATTGTACCCCTCGTGTCGCTGTGGCAATGTGTGAAGAAACGAAAACCTGCGTCGGGAATCGAACCCGGGACCACCCCGCTTAGGTTCACGGTAAACATTCGTCTTCAGCAACTAGAGAGTGAACCCATTCATTTAATGCCGTCTCACCTGTTCGACAGCCACCTTTCCTCCGACCGCCTCAATCTGCTATCATCCTTCATCACCACGATTGGCACGTGCACCGGGGAGTTGTTGCCGGGCGTCAGTTCGGCGCCCGACTCTGGTCGACTGCTCGACGCCGACTTTGGTATCCGCCTGAGCTTTTCCCGCTTAGCTATTTCAGCCTTTACGAAAATGAAGTTTGAGTTAATTTTGTTAAATTGAAACTTAAAGAAAATAAATTGTTGTTTTTTAATTGGAAAAGTTACAAATAAATTATTTGTTTTTCTTAACAAACCTTCAGCCTTTTGTATTCGTTCGCTTCACTCTCGGGAAGTTGGCTAACGGAGGCCTTCGGGGCGTCTGGAGCCGTTCTCCTTGTCTTGTTAAAATGGTTGTTCGACTGTACACGGACATAAAAAACAAATATATTTCAGAGCTTACATAATGCGCATACATCAACATATATCAAGCGGCTTAATAGGCAAGATTGTGGGCGCAAAGATAAGTAATTTCAGCAAGTAACTGCAACTACTTCTATCACAATTACAATGTTACAATGTTTACCCGCGAGCAGCCCCTTTTAAGGGGGGCCTTAAAAGACGCCGACAATTTTCTATTAACTATATTTTTTAACTAGATTCGATCATGACGACTATTTTAATGTTAACAATTATTTAGTAAAGACAACTTGGAGAAAATAATGGACACAGGACACATAAGGTGCATACCTCCGATAATTGCCTAGCAGAGTTGAGCAGATCGTCTATGCTGAGTAGCGAGGGCCTCTTCGGACTGTCACCCTCAGTTTCAGAATCGGTGTCCTCGTTCAGGTTGATAACCACCGGCCGATGAACAGGCGCCGACACCGACATCTTCTACAAATCAAATACAGATTTAGCAAAAAAACACATATTTTCCAAAAAAAAAAAAAAAAGAAGAAAAAATGTACGAAATTGCTTATTACAGATTACTGGCAAAACCTATGTCATATCTATATCCCATCAAAACTAGAACATATGAGATAGAACTACGCAATAACATAGCTAAAAAGTGATTACAAAAATTACGTTCCTAACCGTATTTTTTCATCGCACTTTTAATTTATTTTATTTTACAAAAAAAATGAAGATAATTAGCTGCGCCGCGCTTAAAGTTTAACATTAAAAAATTTATGTTCTAAAATTTTAAATAATTCAAACTAAAATTTTAATTAAAATTTCAAATTAAAAAATTTCAAATTATTTCTTCGAAATTCTATTAAGTACCAGGTATAGAGAAATATAGACCCACCTTGACACTGGACCTGACTTTCCGGCTGGCAGAGACAACGGGCACGGCTGTCGGTTGCTGGTTCTCTGGGGAATGAACCGGCTCGTCCGGCACCTTGGCTGGCTTTGCCAGCTTGAGCGAACTGAGCAGCATAGCCCGCAGAAGGTCCTCGTCCTCCTCGGCATCCTCTTCCTTAGCGGCCGTCGCCTCGACAGAATCGCCTTGGGCGATCGGCTCAACGGCATACAACACCGCTAATGATTAGAAACGTAAAATACATCATGGACCACTCTACCACTTCACTCACTTATCCTGAAAGACGAGCTTCGATTTCGTATTAAGTACTTGACCAAGTAAGTTGGTAACAGATTAAAGAAAAACGAACGGAGAACATGTTCCGGTACAGCGCCGAAAAGACAAATTTAAAGACTATCTCGTCGACGTCCTTTATTTTACTAACACTGGGTTGTTGAGGCAAATGTACGCATTCGTTCATGTTCTATATTGTATGTCCTAGACTTCGTGTACGATTTTTTTAAACAGTGAATCGACTGTGGTGCGACGGTCCCGGGTTCGATTCCCGGCGCGAACGCTTATGTATTCGATCCGGGGCACTGGTGAAAGCGTGCTCCTCAGACATGTCATTACAACACGACTCGATCTCCTGTAGATTTGGACTACAGACTACAATGTTTACCAAAAACCCAAACATGAGTTCAACTTACACACTGGGGAAGATGACCGACTGTCCAATTCCATCTCGACATCGTCGTAGTTGTCCTGAGATAGCTTGATCTCGTTGGCATTATTTGGCTGAGGTTCATCTGGAGGCAAGACAATGGAATCCAAATCAACTACGATAACTGAAATTGAAAAAAGAAAACAGCCATGTTACATTCAACTCCTTTAATCGACCAGACATTTTTGTTACGGATTTTCCTGGATGACGAAACGAACCTTTTTTAGAACGAGCTTTATTCGCCGACAGAAGAGCCAGGTTACGAAGCATGGTTTCCTCTTCATCCTCGTTCTGAAAGGGGAAAACAAATTATTAAATCAAACAAAATTAACTGTGCTAGCCACCGTGTTAATACATCAATATCATTTTTGCGGACGAAAATGTCCAAAGAGTCTACTGACATCAACAGACGGTTCCTCCGTTGAATTTCTAGAGGAGCGGCTGGCGGGTCTACTACTCGTTTGTTCAGTCGGCGACGGCTTTGATCCATGTGCCCGATTGATATGACCCTGAGAATCCTGGCACATGAGAAAATGAACACATAATAAATGCAAACTCTGCACGCAAGTTCCTAAACATTTTCCTTAAAAATTTGTCCTAAACAATTTGTTCATAATCCGAAATCAAATTCTGATCTTAAACAATTTGTGAAACATACGAGTATATTCACAACCAGCCTTTAAATTCTAACAGCTCTGGTCATCGATTTTGACGAAATTCTTAAAACACTTTTTTTTTTTTAATTCCATGTCGAAGCATATGGCGGCAGTCCAACCCGAAGGTCTCATAACCGTTGGCACTCGTGACTACACGCTTTTTAACACGTTCCTAAATAATTTGTTCAACAGATACATTTTAAATGAATTTAAATTCTGATAAAATACAATTTGGTCAACATCCATAACTTGAATTCAAATTCTGGTTCTAAACATTTGTTCAACATATATATTCAGCATAATTTACGTTAGCAACGTTTATTTTAGATAAACAAGTTTATCCATCATTTGGAGGTCACTGATAATGCGGTAATTGTGTTTAATCTCTACATCCCACTTTTCCAAGTGCAATGTCTGATAGCGGCAAAATTGCGAAATAGTACTGACATCCACGTTAGGCTTGGCGTCCGTCGAGTTCCTGGACGAACGACTGTTGCTCCGCGCTGGTACGGACTGGGGCGGTTGCCTCGATCCGTGAACCTGATTGTTGTGACACCGAGATACCTGAAAACGTCAAAGTCCTAATCAAACGACTGCGATGACGAAAGAATGTGACACGAGTGTCACCGTAAAGGATTCTTCGGTGGCACATGCTTCAATTGAAATTTATGACCCAAATTTCGCGAGAGCCTTAATTTAAATCTACAGAGATATAACTTTTAATCATGTTTAAAAAAAAACGACTATCTAAAAAATTCAACTCGGAAGAATCTCAATTCCGATCAACAAATAAAAATTGAGATTGAAATTTAAAAATGCAGAAATTTCGTTTCATGTAACTTTCAACCAAGTTTTGAAAAAGAAAAGACTTAGGGAAACTTTCGGATTAAACTCAAGAGAATCCTGATTCCGACCAAGAAATAAAACAGAAATTGTTGGGGGGAAAAAAACATGAAGATTTGGTAACACGAACGTCAAGCGGTAACATAATCTTATCCACTCGCCTGTGACTCCTGTTTCCCGTCGTCCCTGAGGTGATTGATCTCGTCAGTGGTCTTGACATTCTCCTTGTCCAAATCTTCGAGATCGTCCGAGGATATGTCGCTCACTTGGTTGCTTTCCTCCTGACTGAGATCCTTCAATTTCGACTGAATTTCCTGGTGCAGCTTCAGCAGGTCGTCGTAGCTCGTATCGTCCGCAGTTTTTCGGACAGCTATTACTGGTCGTTAAGAAAAGCTAACGGCGGTATCAAATGGAAGATGGCATGAACGTAGTCAAATTTAACGGTATTAACCCTTCACGCCCTGTGCAACATGACGTTTTATTTATTAAACAATAGGGTTGGGTAATGCGGTAACGTAATACGACCAGTTTACACAGAAGCGTTGTAGCAGGGCAAAGTTTAGATTCACACTACGGTTGCATCGTATACAATACAGGCCAGGATCAAAGATCAAAAGTATTTTTAGAACATGTGGAGCCTTGAGTTCAATTATTCGGCAGCCGAACATGTAACCGTAAACTTTCTAGCGTACCGTACTCTAAAGTACCAGAAGAGTAACTCTTAACTATAAATATAACTGATGCTAACAGAAAATTGGCTTTTTACGTTTAGCTGTTCCCTTTCGGCGCTGTTACGGACAAACAAAACATTTTCTAATAATTACGGTTTAGTTAGAAACGTATATCATCGCGCCTAGGGAAAATGGTGACTTCCGTGTTGTGAGGGGGATATGTGTAGGAATTTGAGGCATGCACTTGGGTAGGGAAGAACAAAGAAAGGAATATGTTAAGGGTAACACAGTGCTGCTTTGCGTAGGTTGGCCATATCGATTCCTCGGTTCTCGGTGGAACCGGCCATATGCGGGCAGCTTGTTGGCGGAAAGGGAGGAGTGAGGGAATTTGCACTAAGTCGTGGGAGAGGCTATTCCATTCTGTGATGCTTCAAGTTCTAGGGAAGGAGAATTTGATAATAGTTGCTTATACCGAAGAGCCTTTTGAGTTTAAAGAGAAGCATCTCG
This sequence comes from Melogona broelemanni, assembly GCA_033995665.1. NCBI lineage: Eukaryota > Metazoa > Arthropoda > Diplopoda > Chordeumatida > Chordeumatidae > Melogona > Melogona broelemanni. The sequence goes on from JAUJYS010000714.1 coordinate 12,076, forward strand.
CTTGAATTTTTTCTTCGGTTAAATACATTCTAAAAAAATTGCATTCTCAAATGTGACATTTGCAGTGGCTATCGCTGCCGAGGTCACAGTTTATTCCACTCAACCATTTTAGGCACATAAAATAGGAAGTTTATAGGAGCCGTTATAGAAACAATTGAAGGAGATTTTGTAACCTAGAATGTTGCCGTATCGTTTCCTAAATGGTCTAGGTTACAAAATCTCCTTCAATCATTTTAGGCACGTTCCGTAGAGCGCATGATTAATCGAACGACTTCTGGTGAGAGTGGTCAAGGGCTTCTGGTCACTTGTGTATGCTGCTCGTTAGTTCGGCAGTGACGACAATACTGCACAGGTAAATACTCAAAAACAAAATGGGTACTTTAAATGAGCAACTGACATCATTCTATAAAGGATTCCTTCACGCAAGAGAATCAACGAAAAATTTGGCAAGTAGCCAACTACAGGTTTAAATTCGTATGGTGTACAGTACAGCACGAAAATACAAACACAAATTTGACCAAGCTTCATCTAATTCACGCAGCCCTATTTTTCTTCCGAGGCACGAGCGCAATAAATAATAAATAACGCTGCGTATAAAATCAACAGAATAACTTATCAATGGGTCTGCAAAACGGACAATAGAACTCGTTAAGCTGAGCCAAATGAATGGCAGTTTTTGAAAGCAGGCGCAAACAAACCCACGCACATGTGGGCTGCGCTCTAATCAGCACTTCTCAAAACCTCGCGGAATTTAAAATTCTGCATTGACAGATGTTCTGAACAGGTGGCTATGTAGCCGACACACATTCGTCTTTCATTTGCGGCAGACACAATTTATTTTGTGTGTGCAAGCACAATGTTTGCCTTGAATGACACTTAACGTTGATATACAATGTTAAGTTTTTTTAACTTTTAACTTAAAAAGCAGTACTAATCAATATTAGCATAAAAACTGGAGCCTCAGAAACACAAATAAATGATGCACTAGTCTGATGGGCGCAAACCTATCCTGGGACTATCTCGGAACAATCCGTCAATTGGACTTTACAGAGCAAGTCTAGGCTTGCATGGTTGATAAATTTAAGTACAACTGCACAGCAAAGTCAACGTTGAAGCCATATATTAAAAACTGATATAATTTCCTCCCCTCCTTGATGGCCCGATATCAGGATGCCCGCATATGGCTAACTTGCACAAAGCACCATTAATACCCTTAATTGTTATGTTCTCCCCTGCTCAAATACCCTCCTCTGATTCCCTACACATATCCCCTATCATTGAGGAAGTCACCATAATGGCCTAGCGCGGTGATAAATCTATCTTAATCTAAATTATTATAAATTACCAAAGAGACCTCTGCTAGTGGTCACTTGTAGCTAGCATAGCTTTACATTATCAGCGATGACTATTTTTTTTTTGTTGGGAAATTCCCCTAATTGTAGCGAATATCACTGCTGGAAATTCTGTACCCTTCGCGTTGCTTAGGCAATATGTGAAGGGCACATTTTCGTAAGTACACCAGGATAGAATAAACGAGAGCCTGCGCCGGGAATCGAACCCGGGACCACCCTATGAAACAGTTAGGCAATGTCGGGCTCGAACCCGCTACCCTCTAAACAAGGCTAAAAACCAAAATGTTGTGTCCCCTAAACAACGTGACGCCCAAAGTGAAGTTTGTTACAATTTCCCCAAAGTTTAGGATACGTTTGGTGGGCGCCTGCGACTTCCGCCTGATGGTCGATAGGAACCTATGCCGTTTGGACGTGTAATCGTTCAGGATGGGCCTGTGGTTCTGCGGCTGGTGAGGTGAGAACCTCGGCGGTGGCGACGACTCCATCGGTCTCTGTCTCGGCGACGGCGAAGATCTGACCCGCTCGTTTCGCCATCCGTTCCGCCCGTTGACGACCGTGTTGACACGGATCGGCTCCACCTTTCGGCGGTAGGGCGGACTGACCGGTGGAACGTGCTGCTTGTTGACGGTGAACGAGGGTCGTGGTGGCGCCGTTTCACGGCGATTCCAGGAATTGTCCCCCCGTTGGTTGGCGCTGAACGACGGACGATTGTCTGGTTTGGCCTCGGCCAGTCGCCCGTTTAAATTAAACGGTCGCGACGGTCCCCCCGTACCAATACTACCGTGCGGTAATGGCACATCGACATCTCGCTTACCTCCTGTCCTTTTTTTGGGTTTGACGCCGTTGTGACCGTCCGCACCGTGACTATGGCCGCCCAAGTCTCGGGGTTTGGGTTTAGGCCTGCGTCGGTTCAGGACATTCATCAAACTCTCCTCATCTTCTTCGTCGATCTCACCTTCCTCCAGTTCGTCGATTATCACATAGGAGTCATCCATCGTGGAAAAATGAATAATTTTGCACCGTACTAACGATTAATTTAAGAAAACTATCTCTCAACTCGCGATAAAAGACTCCCGCAAGAGCACATTTTTCAAGACTTCAACTTGGATTGGATTGGATTGGCGACACAGCGCATGCGCCATGTGCGAAATTATGTTCAGATATGACTATGTGATCTGAATTATGCTGACGTGTTAAATAATTGAAAAATCTTCCTCCAATTTAGCATGTTCGATTTTCGTGCTTCACTCCAATAACATGACGCTCCCAAAATTTCAATCTGGATATGAAAGTCATATGTGAACGGATAATCCATTATGATGGAGCTTCACGTAAAACTTTCGAAAGTGTTTGACGATGGAGGCGAATGTTCTTTACGTTGCCCGCTTCAGCGGAACTGCTTTTGGCTATAGGACTAATTTTATAAATGATTAACGCGCCCCAATCTTCATTGGCGTATTATCCATAAAATTCACCTATCATAGAGATTTGAGTAATAGGACACATGTAGGAATAAAAAAACACCAACCTCGAAATTTTGTAATCATTTTTTTTTTTATATTTAAACAATTCTTTTGGATTTTTTTTTACCAATTACCAAAATAATATACTAGCATTTTGGCTATTTAATATTGTTTCGAAAAAAATTCCTTTCGCTCTCACAAACTCTCGAATTAACTCGCACCTTAATGTATTGAACATATCTTTGTTGCTTGCCTATGCTGAGATTAAGGCGATATATTAATCAGTGAAACAATAAATCGGTTTCATATTCAGGGTACAATCGTATCAGTTTCGAACATTACAGAAATGCAACCTTGTTTGCTGAACCTTGTTAATTGCATTGCATTCACTTTCTTGAAGCATTACAGACGAAAATCTTGTTTAATTATTCTGAGAACAAATTATTGTTAAATTCCTTCTATGTTGGATAATTTGGTTGCAATCGCTCTCGTTAGCTTTGCTCTCGAACTTGCCGTTCCGCACGTTATTGGTGTGCGTAAGTTGGCAAATGGCGCGCGCGACTTTGAGTGCATGAAAGCAAAAGGATACAATTTTTTTTCAAAAGTCCAAATAGCCAAAATGCTAGAATATTATTAGTCTATTTATTAAAGAAAATGTTAACAAATTTCTAGGGGGGGGGGTGTGTTTTTTTTAACCACCCTGTATATTGGAAATTGCATTTGCATGTATAAATGTAGTTAGTATGTGAGTGGCATTTTGCGCTTGGGCAAGTTAAGCGACGACAGTTAGTTTTTGGCTATTTTTATGTGGTGCTAAAACAGCTTGTCCGAAAAACGGGGCTGACAATTTACGGTCGTAATTACTCGGGCCGCCCTGTTCGCTGCCCCCTCCCCCCCTTCCACTAATAGCCTAATTAGGAGTGTCGTGTGTCCGTGCGTAGGCCTCGTCTCACTCGCACACTTCCCCAAACAAAACCACCCAACATGCACGACCATTAGCCACAACGTGTGGGGTGCGTGATCAATTTCGAATCAGTCTAGCAGTAACTAGCTGACCTGCCCGACGGGATGAATGTAGTCGATTTTGTACACGCGAAATGCAGACCACGTGGTTCATTCTCTGATCAGTGGATCGCGTTCGTTTGAGACTTGTACCCAATGTTGAATAATTCGTCAACAGTTAATTTCTTATTAAATCTATGTTATGATGTTTTATTTTTGTAATTTTTCCGGTTTATGATTTCTTGTAAAACTGAAAAGTCAAATTGAAATTCAACCGATTGCATAAATTGGTACGAACCGATGGCTCAGTGCGTATGGGGACATGCTACGAAGCCGACGGTGCCGGGTTCGATTCCCGGCGCAGGCTTTCGTTTATTCGTTAGCCTGATTTACTGGCGTCACCCCTGAGCTTCCATTAGGGAGTCCAGAACTCAGGGGTGGATCCTGCAGTCTGGCTATACCAGCTGCCAATCTCCTTCCCAGCCCTTCCCTTCCTGTGGTGCACTAGGCGCTACGGTGACTTTTAAAAAAAATAAAAAATAAAAAATGAAGCATATGTACCAATGGACGTATTGTACAGTCCAGTCACGCTAATCGCCATTGGAGGCTTAGTGCGAGTGTACCAGATACAATGTGCCAATGTAGGTTATACAATCGCAAAACCAAATCATACGAATAATTTTTTTACTTTGGACGTGAATAATTGCACCAATAATTACATCTCGAAGATGACGGAATTGTGGATGGAAAACGTTACAAAGACCAGAAAGTCGTTGCTCCAAATTTTCATGAACGATGATGGTGGGTACGTCGAACAACTCGCAAAATCAAATCAGGCAATTGTAGTTATGGGAAGCTAGGCCTAGGTGATATGGGTATAAAAACCTCAATCAGGCGAGACCTAAGTCACACTACTAAAAAAATGGAATGCATGTGTTTCAGAATGCATGGGTCCCCGCACTAAAAAATGCCTGGACTGTACCAACCAATCACGTAAGGCTTTCAGATGACATCACGAACACTTATTTGCTGTGTCCCCCAAAAGTTGGTAAAGCACCTCGTTTTCGTTTGGAGCGCTTAACCCGAGTTAACTATTACAACTCACCTCTACTTTCACGTTGAGCCAACAACACAACCTTCATGGCGGCAGCGGCTCGCATGTGGCCTATGTGAGCGTCCATGGCAGAAATGGTAACAATCAAAATATAATGGTCCAATGCGCGACAGAAATACATGTAGTTGAACCATCAACACAAAATTCTATGCCAAGGCTTGCGGCTTAGAGAAGCTAAGCCCCGGCTTACTTTTTTTTTTTTTTTGTTTGGGAACTTTTTAAGAAGTCATTTTGCACCATTTTTTTGCTCTCTCGAAAAAATTTGATAGCAAACTCATATTTCGCGAAAGGCATTTTTACAACTAATTGCGGGGAAACTCGCTGTGCAATACATTTCATACATACGTAATGCATTAGTAAAGCGCGCCACCCGCAAGGTGGGACTTTTGAAATTTAAAACTATAAATTCGAAAAAGAATATTGGCATCATTTTTATCACCGAACTTCATAATATTCGGACTATTTTTGGCCGACTTATTCAAAATAATAAAAAGGGTCCATAATTCCTGGTTCACCTTGTATATTAACGTGTGTGTGTTGTGTTTATCAATCTGCAGGTTAATGTTAAGTCATAACAATGATGGCAATTCCGATAATTATTTGTCCAACCTAAATTCTTAAATTCTAGCATAGAAAAAAAAGGGGTTGACTTGCTGTAATTGTTGTCGTTCAAATGTTTGTGTAAAGGTGGAACTGTTCCGTCGCAAATTTTCAACGCGCAAGTCCATGAGACAACAATTGGTTCTAGGTTTTATCTATCCCATCGTCCAACAGGGAATCGATGAATGAATGAAAAATAATTGGATAATGGATGGCACCTAACGCCATATCATACGTGCCGCTTTGACACATTCAGTGTTTATTGGTCTATATTGCGCGCATAATATCAAGTCGAACTGAACAGGCGTGGCGCCACGAGTTGCTCATCAAGAACGCCGAGAATCTCTAGCGCCACACTCATCACAGCTTACAATATTAATGACAGGTAAAATTCCTGGAACCTTATGACAGCAGCGCAGCTTGTGTCTGTGTGAACAGACTGTTCAAATATGCACTGTTGGATTCGTTCCTTTTGAAAACGAACCGGCTCCAGTTCCCGTTCCGCCAATTAAAAACTGAAGCAGTTCCCGTTACAGTTCCTACAGAAATCAAAAGCGTGCGGCCGTCTATCACAGTTGGTAATGTTTCCGACTGAGGTGCGGATGGTCCCGGGTTTGATTTCCGGCGAGGCCAGGCGCTCGTTTATTCGACAAGCCGGAATAATGGTGTCACCCCTGAGCTTCCATTAGAGAGTCAAAAGCTTAGGCGTGAAGCCCTTCCCTTCCCCATTCCCTGCCCCTCACATATCGTTATAGCGACAAGAGGGGTATAACTCCTGTATTGATAAGCACTAGTGATTTTTAAAAAAAGTGGGCGTTACTAGTTTCTTTTCTAAAGAAACGTGGAACTTTTCCGTTCCTTTTTCGTTCCTTGGAGTGAAAAATATTAATGAAAAGATACCGAGTGGTGTAATATTCCCAATTTGTTTTTGTTTGGTTACGTTTATGATGACGTCAAAGGGACTAATGCGGGAACTGATCTAAAATACACTAGACAAAATTCTAACAATGGTCAAAACCTTTTAACCATTTCTGTTTGATACTGTAAAATTATTCCGCTTCCGACACACTTTGGAAAATTGTAGTCGTAGAAAATTGCAAGTTAAGGCAAAAGAAACCCTTAATACAGTAAAAAAAACACGGTTCCTCAAAAAAGGAACCAGTTCCCGTTCAAGTTCCTTCATAAATAAAAGGATGTTCCTAGGTTCCTCAAAAAATGATCCAGTTCCTAGGAACGGATCTTTACCGTTCTGTTCCACTGCAAACATTGGCCCTTACACCATAACGTACTCGCGTTGCATTTCATGAGGAATCTTGTCGGTTTATGAATATAAAAGAAGCGCTTGCTACACTCTGCTATAGTTGGTTCAGTTGTTCTGATAATTTGCTTGAAACAAGGATTAAACGATCGATTAAATTCGAAATTTAAAATTCAAACCTTCAACGTGCATTTTTTGGGTTCCATAAATTACGTTTCCGCTGATGACGTAAGTGGTTTCTGCAGAAATCAAGTTGCGGAGGATCAGTAATTCACGATCAAAATTGTTTTCAATTTCTTCGAATTTCCATGGATGATGATGGTGGGGTAAGTGTGCTCAAGTTAGCAATTCATATTGTCAATTCAATCGTTTCGGAGAATACTTAACCGTCGATATTTGATTTAAGAACGGAATATGCGAAATAACGGAATATGCGAAACATGTACTGTTAACCATGGCAATAATTATATGGCCATGGCGATGGCGAAAAAATAATTTGCAAAATATTTTTTTTCTTTTCGTATTGTTTATTTTTTGTAAAATACATTTCGGATATTTTGAGCAAGTGAAGGTCGGGAGAGAGGTGATTGTTGACCAGTATCTTGTCAAAGATAGTAGACGATAGAATTTAACCAAAGGTTTAAATATTCCGCAGTGAACTGAGGTTATATCAAATGTTTAATAGATTTATATTTTAAAAGTGAAGGCTTAAATAAATAAAACTAGTGCAGAAAATTATCGACATTTATTGCAATATTATTGGTTAATTTTTCACAACAGTATAAATGCGCAACATAGTGGTCAGCATGTCAAAAAACATTTCAAATAAATTATAAAAAATGTCAAAAATCCCGCCTTTGGAAATTTCCGATAGGCCGCCGTCGCCCGCTGTCGGCGGCGCCCAGATACGCTGGCAAAAGCAGCCGGGCACCACGCAGAACGCTCGAAAACCGCAGCTAGGATAGCAACAGCCTTTACAAGGGGAACCGCTGGTCAATACAGACAACACCACCATCAGAGCCTTTGTGTGTCCATCCATCGAAACGACGTTCTTGAAATCTGCAATACAAGCGTTTTATTCAACGATGTTTTTTTTAACTGTTGAGGGGACCTACGGTTTTTTCCCGTCTCAAAGCATCCTAAAGTTTTCGTTTCAAAACATCCCTAAGTTTTCGTCTCAAATCCAAAAAGGTATTTTTTACCTTGTCTAGGTCTCATATCAAGGTATGTATCTTAGCTTAAAAATAAAGTTAATCTCCGACCAAAGAAGATTGGGAAACGGCAACTTCTTGTATTTTGATGTTTAATAAACACAAGAATTGTACATACACAATTTACAGATGATAGGTAAAAGTGTCACATTATTCGTAGATAAAACAATATATACAAATAGTTTGACTTTCTGATGGGTCAAGCAGTAATCATAACGTCCTAACAGCCGTTTTCGCCACGCTTGCTTCGTCTCGGGACCCAACAGGAAAGTGAAATAGGGATGCTGAGATGTTTAGGGTACTGGGTGCATTCGCCCAGCTCTTCAACTTATCAGCATCATCCAACAAAACAGTTACAGTACACTATCGATGCATCAAGAACAAGGGTGGGTTTGTAAGGGGGGGGGGGAGGGACGAGGAATGTGGTCTCTGGCTTGGTAGGGGGGTGGGGCAAAACATATGGTAGGGCACGCACATTGGAAACGTGAAAATTCATCGTGTTTTTAATTTGATGGATGAAAAAACTTTCACTCATTAATCGTTCGTAATATCTTCCACATTTATATAACATTTTTATGTTTTTTAGATCAGGGACATGTCCTTTAACAACGCAATGTGCCGCAAGAGCAGAAGAATCTTTGTTGCGTGTGACTCCATTGCAGTTTCGATCGTGTTCTTTTGCTCTAGTGGCGGGTGACCGTCCAGTTTCAAACTCACCTACACCTGTCAATCTAAAATCGCTAATTTTTTTAAAAAACCTTTTGATAGAACTACAAACGAATTCAACCCAGGAGTGTATCTAGTAAAATGCGGTGCCTGCGAGATGGTCTATGTAGGTG
>JAUJYS010000715.1:0-20910 GCA_033995665.1 Melogona broelemanni
TCTGCCTAGTAAAACACAGGTGTCGGGGGATCGAGGGTCGGGGTCCAGAGACGACACCCTGCTGTTAAAGCCAGTCCCAGGACTGACTAACCAATCATCATCAAGTTCAAAATTAAAGAGCTGATCGCAGTGTCGCTTCAGCGACGAGGCTAGTACGCCCCAGCCCCCTATACTGATGTTTTTTATTAGGTCACAAACTCAATACAACTACAGTAACGTCCGAGAAATGAACTTCCTTACACTGCAAATCAAAATGAACGCGTAGGGCATGCCCGATGAAGGGTCAACAGTCGTCCGCCGCCACAATATCGACATACGAGCATATCAACAATCTGCGGTGGACGCTACTCAATATCTGGACTCTGGTCTAGTTCGTCGCTGAACTTGTACGCGCTTTGTACTGTGTTTACATTGGTGATTTCCTTCCATTACCAGCACATATTTGCAAACTGCTAGGTGGTGCTAGCAATGGATTTTGCCGTACTGCAATGGTATTTTATTCGCATATTGTGTGCCGTAAATCCAACTGAAAACAAATCCATAACTACATTGGGTAGACTGTGAATGAATTTATTTGCATCGCTGTATTTTACAGCCCATTTGCCTTGCAATTTGCATCTGCAAAAGTTTAACTTGGCAATTGCCAGGTGTCGAACCGCGACTGATTTTCTAAACTGATCTTCGCACGTATAACATAAAGTCTACAATTTTTTTTAATAACATGCAACAAAATGGAATAAAAACTTCACGATTTTTTTTTAATACTTTTTTGGCATATTTTTAGTGAACTTTTGAAGGCAGGGGGCAGCTTCGTGTATTGTATATATGCACGGCAGTGGTCTTTCGACTTTCAGAACGGCGAAGAGCGGTCGCATTATCTTATCTAGAAACTGCTTCGGTTTAAGACCTTTGTGTTGCACGTGAAGTTGATAAAGAATACGCCCCCCAATGCGCAAATACCCTCAATGTTTTAAAATAATAAAAAAATGCTAAATTAAATTTTGGCAGGCCAAAGAAGGGGGGGACGAGCAGCACAGCGCAGAACCGGTGTTCTCGAATCTCTAGCTCTTGAGCAACTTTTCAAAATTACACAAATTCCGAACCAATGCAAATACTTATTAGTGCAGTTATAGACCGTTCTACCAGGTTTAAAATATTTTGTACGCCACCACATGTATGCCCACCTAGGCTCATTTTAATAATAGCTTTGAAATGTTGGAGTGTCACATTACTCCGAAAAACAAATTCGTGGCACTCAAATGTAGTTTTGAAACTACTTTGTAGCTACTCCTTTAGTCACACTCATACATTGATATTTTGTTAATTAAGCAAGCCTTGTGGAAAACTTGAGAATACATGTAGAGTCCGTATAGAATTTACTTAAGTTATTAGTTAATCCGATTCGTTGTAATTCAGGGTTCTCTTGGTCTTTTAACTATTTCCAAAACGTTCTTTCAATGAATGAATCAATCAAATCGGGGAAAAATATTAACTAATAGCTTGGTCAATTCCAATTTTTTCACCACTGCAACGAAAATTAATTTACATATGGAGCAATTTAATTATTTTTATCCACTCGTATAGCCACCCCACTAACGGTGTTTTCAACCTTTTTTTTTAATTATTCAAACAAATAAACTTGAACCTGGATACCGTTTCTTAACTCTCACTAATAAAAAAGGTGGGCGTGATTCGATTTCTTAAATCATCAATAGGCTTCATTCGCAATTCGGCTTATACTCCGCCTCCGCAAACGGAAACCAAGCGAGCCCTTCTCACACAGGACACCACCGTTAAACCATTAACTCAATACTAGCAAAATTGTGTAGGTACACGCATCGAAAACGGGGAAAAATCTATTGATTGAGTCATGGGGTTAGTGCAGTGACAATATGGCCGACCGCAGGCAGTGGCTTGAAAAGCAATATAGAAAACCGCGTTTTCATCAATAATTTCAAAGGCTTTCGAAGTGAGGGCGTTAATACATTCAAAATATTATCGCGCTACGATCATGAGCAAACGACCACGGCAGAAACGACGAGTCAACGCACCCGACTATATGAACTTTGAGATTTATTTTTCAGACTTCACCAGATTTTCCTTGTACTACCAATTTCGTGATTAATTTATTTGTAATCGATTCTTTAATACGAAGCACTCTTCTTTCTAACCAACATAAATTTCCTTCAAACGTAATTTCTTGAAGAATTAAACCTCATTATGGAGACTGAAATAAATCATTGTTACCGCGACACTACTTTTACATCGGATTTTCAAGAACACTCGAAATTGTGGCGCGTTTAGACTTTCAGCTTGGCCGCTAGGTGGCGGATTGCCACAAGCTGTGCTGTGCCAACGGACGCAGACGCGGCCATCGAGCTGATATAATTGGAATGTGGAAACGCCCCCTTCCTCGACACCCTTTCAGGTTAGTGCAATTGATATTGCATCAGGTAAAATTTCAAAGGAATAATGGGGCCTACATTTACGATATGGCGAACTCATCAACGATTTGCACGCCCATCTCAGACCAACCGAGACCAACAAACAATTACGAATGATGCTGGGAAAGATCCTTTTTGTCTTTGGAACGCTGGTGTACGCATTTCGCCGGCGTTTCATCCCCCCTCACAAATTTAGTGCAAACCCTTAAAACCACATATTTGAACAAAAAAGATTGTCACTCACCACTAAAAACCATCGCAGCCGTCGCTCCCATCACCCCGAAAAACGAGGAATAAATTGGTGAAGCGCTATCAGACATTGTGTTTAGAATTTACCGCAAAACGTGGGACTAAAGAAAGGTTAAAACTGCCTTGAGCACAAAATCCGCGAAAACACGACCGACTACGGGAAAATCCTACGGTAAATGGCCGACAACGGGAGTGACGGAGAAATCGGCAAATGACCTGCTACCCGTTTTTCACGTGAGCGTCGAAGAAACTCGAGATGGGTCGCGTTGTATTATCTATTCCCCGCTAGTGGCGCTGCAGTGCTTCCTATTGGGATCCTATAGTCGAGTCGTAGCAAAGAAGCAAGAAACCCAACGCGTCATTTTGGAGCAGCTTTGAGGTTAGCATGAAAACGAGGAATCATGTGATCGAAATCGCAGACGGATCTGAAGACGGGAGCTGATTGGTCAGCCAGCCGGCACTAGCTGGAGCGACAGCCAATCCGGTGGACTGATTCGATGACGTCAACCGGCGGTCATATTTGGGGAATGCGATTGCGAAATAATTTGGATTGTGAATGGTGTCTTTAAAAAAAAAAGGATAATTATTAACATTTTCACCCAAAACTTTATCCATAAATCATTTATGGAAACCCCAGTTTAGAGCCTGTCTTTACAGAAGCCCACCACATTTTTGTGCCAACCCTGTTTTACACCTTTTGTTACGACAATGAAATGAAAGAGTAAAACGCCCCCTAGTTCGAAGTACTTTGAATTAAAACAATATTTGTAGGAGACATTATTGTGGCCAAATTTTCTGAAAACTTGCGATTACTGGCAATATTTTAGTTGCATATATTTTATCCCCTTTTCAAAGTAAAAAGTTTACGATTATTTCGTAGTAGCCGTCATGTAATTAAATTTTAAATGTAATGTAATTTAATGCTGTTAATTAAATTTAAATAAAAACAAAAATTATCTACGCGCTTACGACACGGTTGTTGTCAATAATAATGCAATTACAATAAATAAATAAATAGCATCTACACTTCAAAGACAGTATAGTTTAATGTTGGTGTATAATTTGTCAACAAAAATAACTTTACATCAAATAGGCGAGCAAAACGCCGGCGCCGTGGAATTGGACATCTTTGACGCTGATCGCTACGGAAATATCAGAGGTATACACGTTTCAAGTTTTACAGAACCAACAAGGTCAACACCCGTGAGGAAAAATCACCACATCTAATCGAAGTATTTCATATATTCTCATTTCATTTATATATATTTATAAATCTCAAAGAATTCCCCCTTCGACCGTTTCACAAACTTATAAATCACCCAACACATCGAAAGTGACAAAAAATTGACTAGGCAAATTTGCTTTTTCAAATACAATTACAAATTGTTTACGAAGTTTGTTTTGAAAAAAAGCAAAGAGGAATAATAATAATAATAAATGATAATAAATGATCTCTCGTTAAAAAGTGTGAGCATTTCGACACACTCCGCATCCGAGTGCAAACTCTTCTCCGGTTGGGGGATGGGCAATGTGGAGTGGACAATCGTCATCCTCTAACTGCTTGCCTTTCGGACCTGTAAACATGAATGAAAAAGACAGTTCATAAATCAATTATAATAATATTCACAGTCGTTGCTCCATTAACACATTAACCAACTAAAGAACAATGCAACTATTTAATAACAAAAAGCTCCTTTATTAAAAAGCCATATTTTAAAAGTCCTTTAATAAATTTTCAATAATTTCTTAAATGAACCATTTAGGAAACCACTGTGTACTACGTTGTACTACGGTGTACTATGTTTTTCGATTTAGGAAACTGTGGCGTATTGATGACAGGAAGCACTCGAACGTATTTTGTATCGTTTATTAACACATCAACACAACTAATACATTTGATGTCTACTGATTTGTACAGGACTAGAAAGAAGCACAACGGTGCGATAACGACTCCGGAAGCGGAAGGAAGAATCTCCAAAGAGGAGGAGGGGTAGAACAGGGGAAAGGCGTCTGCTCCATGAAGTGGAAGGCAGTTCGCCTCAGTGCTCCCCTCAAACACTGACACAACAAAAGAAGAACAACAAAAAAAAAATGTATTACACTGCAATAAACAAATGAACTATGTTAAACCGCGAACGAAACCATCTTGTTAGCACTTTTTTGTGACGGTGTTTTATGAACTGTTTTCAGTGCCGACTTAAATGGCGGGTCAGGCAAACGAGCTGCAGGCCTTTGACAACAAATTACATCATTTTGGACCTGTTCAAAAGCTGGCTTCAGTCTGTCGATAGAAACAACCTTGTTAACTCCATTTTGATCTATGGAAAAAAACTTATCCGCTTTAGATAACACTTTAAAAGGACCCTCATACGGGGGTTGTAAGGCATGTCTGACATGGTCCGAGCGAACAAAAACTTTAGCGGAATGACGCAACTCCTTATGCACAAACACATGTCTTTTGGCGTGAGAACTAGTAGGGACTGGACGGATATTACGAAAATTCAAACGCAGGCGATCCACGAACTCTTGTTGAGACACAACCGGACCAGGTTCGAATAAGTCTCCTGGTAGGCGAATCGGCATACCAAATAACATTTCAGAAGGAGTGGCGCCGATGTCCTCCTTAAGCGACGACCGAAATCCTAAGAGGATTGCGGGAATAACAGATACCCACTGAGAGGTGGCGTGGGCCATGATGGCCGCCTTTAAGGGGCGATGGAAAGTTTCCACAAGTCCATTGGCTTGAGGATGATATGCGGTTGTTCTAGCACGCTCGAAACCTAACAGCCTCCCCAACTCCGAAAATAAGTCGGATTCGAACTGTTTTCCCTGGTCAGTAGTAATGGTAATGGGACAACCGAACATGGGAACCCATTCTTCAACGAATTTGCGAGCAGAGGTCAGGGCGGTCGCATCCGGGATCGGATAGCAAGCCGGGAAGCGCGTAAAGCGATCGACCACCGTTAAGCAATATGTACACCCCCTAGATTGAGGGAGGGGGCCGATTAAATCCATGTGAATATGGTCGAAGCGCTGAGAAGGAATAGGGAAAAAACCTGGACCTGACCGATTGTGTCTCGAAACTTTAGAACGCTGACAAGGGATACACTCTCTGGTCCACGCCGCTACATCCGCTCTAAGGGACGGCCACACAAAGCGCGCACTGATCATAGCCCTAGACTTTGCGACTCCTGGATGGCTTAACGAATGAAAGCTGTCGAACACCTGCTTACGAAGAGGTGTGGGGATAAAGGGCCGTCTTGTACCCGAAGAAATGTCAGAGTACAGCAACAAGGTGGACCCGTCGATCGGAGACGGCTCGAGTTGTAGGGATGATGAAGACCGATCCGACAGCAGTGCCGACAGTTCCGCATCTGATCTCTGGACCTCTGCGACTTGGGATGGAGAAATGGCTGTGGGAAATGAGATAGGGGCAACAACCAATTCAAGTTCAGGATCAACGCAGACTACCCTTGAAAGGGCGTCCGCTACCACATTAGCCTCTCCAGCAATATGAATCAAATCGGGGGAGAATTGTCCAATATAATCGATGTAACGGCACTGCCGAGGGGTTTTATTCGCGGTGGGAGCAGTGAGGGCAAACACCAAGGGCTTGTGGTCCGTGTGTAGCTGAAACGATCGCTGATCGAGCAAGTGGCTAAAATGTTTGATTCCTGCATAAGCTGCTAAGAGCTCACGATCGAAGGTGCTATACTTTTGCTGAGCCGGCGAGAGCTTCTTTGAAAAAAAACCAACTGGTCTCCAAGGAGCTCCTACGTGATCTCTTTGCTGAAGAGAGGCACCAATTGCCATGTCCGAAGCATCTACAAAGAGAGCTTTCTGCAGTTTATCGTTTGGGAAAGTCAGAGTTGCCGCCTTAACTAAGGAAAGTTTAACTACTTCGAACGCGTGTGAAGTATCATTTGACCACGGCACTTGACGTTTATCGTTTTTTTTACTTCCACATAGGAATGTGTTAAGGGGAGCCTGCTGCTCCGCCGCATTTGGCATAAAGCGGCGAAAATAGTTTATCATAGCGAGAAATCGCCTTAATTCAAGGTAAGTATTTGGTTTTGGAAAATTCGACATTGCAGACACTTGCTCGATCGGCGGGGCAATACCATGTTGGGACACTGTATAGCCCAAGAACTTAACACTGGGTTTAGCAATTGTACACTTTGACAAATTAATGATCAAACCATGGTCTTGCAATCGCTGAAACAATTGTCTTAGATGAGTTCTATGTTGTTCCGCTGTTTCAGATGCAACTAGAATATCGTCAAAATAGGCGACCGTGGAATCCAATCCACGCACAACGCCATCTATGAACCGCTGGAAGGTTTGGCCTGCATTACGCAGGCCAAAAGGCATAACGAGAAATTCGTACAATCCAAATGGAGTCGTAATGGCCGTTTTATGCACGTCAGCTGGGGCTACTGGTATTTGATAAAAGGCTTTGCGAAGATCCACCGTGCTAAAAATGGTACAACCCGCTAACCTTGACGTAATATCGTGGACGTGGGGCACGGCGTACTTATCAGGCTTAGTTATAGAGTTTAAGCCCGTGTAAACACCACACATGCGCCAGCCCCCACCCGCGTTTGGCTGTAAGTGTATGGGAGAAGCAAAATTACTACTGGACGGCCTGGCTAATCCGAGGTGTACTAATTCGTCAATTTGAGCTTTTGCATCTCTATACTTATCGGGACGAAGCCGGCGAGGGGGTGCTGAGCACGGAGGACCTGAGGTGACGATATGATGAACTGTGGTATGCAATGACTCTTGAGGGCGCCGCAGCTGAGGCTTCACCACAGCCGGGAATTCGAGGGCAACATCTAAAAAGGGTTCGGGCGACAAAACGGCTATTGACAACCCCCCCGGGGCCCGGGAACCCACTGGAGATTTCTGCCCAGTATCTGCATGGACCACACAACACCTACGCGTATCAACCAGTAACCTGTTGTGAAAAAGAAAATCTGCCCCGAGAATAGCACAATCAACGTCGGCAACAACACATGACCAATATACAGGGTTTCCCATACCCAAGTCTACCTGCACATTTTTTAAACCGAAGGTTTTAATTTTAGATTTGTTAGGGGCAATCAAATTAAAGGTGGCGTTTTGATGATCATTGTCGGAACGGGGAATAACTGAGGTTGCGGCTCCAGAGTCCATCAGGTACGTCAAGCGGGATGAAATGTCGTGAAGAAAAACTCGATAACCATCATCACCTGCGGTCACCGCACTGACCGCAGGCCAAACTAGTTTTTTTGAAGCTCCAACCAACGCTCGTAGTCACGGCACTTCGCTCCGCTGTCCGTTTTTTTGCAGTGGATGGCCTTGTCCCCGTGAGCGGCATGGTACCAGCATTGGTCGGGCGGAGGGACGATAAGGCTCAGGTCGGGACGGCGGGGCTTACTGCTAGCTCTTGAGTGGGAGCGTGATCTCACTTTGGTCTCCCGGAGCTCGACAATTAGCTCTCTGATGAGGTCGTCGGTGGTCTGTCCGGGCTGGGACTGACCTGCAGGCTTGGCGCGGGAGCGAGATTCTCGAGCGCCTCCACTAGCCTCCGCTCTGCTGAAGGCGGCGACATCCAGCTGGGGGGCCGCGTCAGGCAGTTGAGCTGGGCCAGATGGGTTGTGGTCGTTAGGCAGGAAATTGCCGAATGCAGCAAGAGGCGCGGCCGCAGCAGGCAACCACCTCCACGCGCTCGCCAAGGTGTCGGCCTTGGTGGCCGCGTCGTCCAGGGTGCCGATGTGGGTTAACACCGTAGCGTGCATGTTGATAGGTAGAGCTCTGATGAACACGCGGCGAATCATCGTTTCATCAAACGCTGTTCCGGCCATTGCCCGAATTTCACGTAGCAAATCTGACGGTTGTCGGTCGCCCAGCGTAGTATTTTGGAAGAGCTGCCAACAGCGATCTTCCTGCGATTGACCATACTTGGCCTGGAGTAGAACCTTCGCATCAGTATAGATGGTGTCGAACTTCTTTTTCGCTCTCAACGGTCTTAGGATATTCTCGACACCCTCCGCCTCGTATGAATGCTGTGTCAACAGGCGGAATAAGCCCATCTGCGACGTGACGCCTATATCGTTAGCATAGTCTTCCAAAATCTCAAACCAGTATTCTGGATTTCTCTCGCGGAAGGGGGGCATGAAGGTGCGAGACAATAGGCCATGAGGGCCCGGCGTGCCGAAAGAAGCAGCATTGCCAGATTGCTGTTGCAGCGGCAACGCAGCTGAGGCACTAGGTGTTGTTATCGGTTGAGTAACGGACACTGACGATGGCTGGCTGGCATTGCCAGCTGCAGCTTGCTGCTGTTTTAGAGCATTGGCCACCTCTGAGGCCACAGCCGCGGCGAATACCGGGTTGGTCATATTCATTTGGGAAGATAATACAGGCACGTTACCTTGACCATTGTTCGAAGTTGAAGCTCCCGCATTCACCTGCTGGAGTGGCGTACCGTTTGGCGACGTTACCGTGGACATGCTGGCGGACAATACTAAAACGTCGTTTTGAACGATGAAGACGCCACCGGATTGCTGTTCGATTTTCTTGGCTGAATATCGCGTCAGCATTCAATCCCAGCGCGAAACGCAACCGTACTGTACCCGGATCGAGCGCTTAATGCGAACGGCCGGATCGGATACTATATGTGAACGGCGTCCCTGATTAGGCTTACCAATTGCGAATTGAATCACCGGATTAAAGTATGAAATGTTCCGCGTCCGGGTCACCAATGTGGAGTATCGATGACAGGAAGCACTTGAACGTATTTTGTAGTGTTTATTAACGTTTCAACACAACTAATACATCAGATGTCTACTGATTTATACAGGACTAGAAAGAAGCACAACGGTGCGATATCAACTCCGGAACCGGAAGGAAGACTCTCCAAAGAGGAGGAGAGGTAGAACAGGGGAAAGGCGTCTGCTCCATGAAGTGGAAGGCAGTTCGCCTCAGTCTCATCAAATCCTTCACACATTGCCAATCATTTATTTTCGCTAATCCCTATATAGTCAACCTCACAAATATCCCCATACCTAATGATCTACTGAGCTTTCTTCAAAAAGGCAGTAAATTCTGCCTTCCTGTAAATGACAAACATTTCATTTAAAGATTGGATAATTTTACGATCATAAAAGATATGGGCATTTAAATCTCAGGGTTGAAATTTTGGTCATTGCATCGTAGAAAATATTTCACCATGTGATAAATTGGAAGTATATGTAATATTTTTACTTAAACGAATACATTAAAAATCGAAATTTTATAGTGTGTCGTCGAATTGAAATTTTGCTAACGAAACGGCGGCGCAGCCAGTGGATAGTCCATATTCTATTAACTGGCTTTTCCTTTGTGAAATTCTACCGCGGATAGTTCAGAATATCCTATAAAAATCTTCCAATATTTTATAGAATATTTTACAATTTTCGTGAGCTTTTTATTGCGGCCATGTCCAGTGGGGAGGAGTGCCAAGTGAGAATTGAAGGAAGGAGTTCGATTCGAAGCTCACTTCAAGATCTTCCTCCCCGAGGATAAAAACAAGTTGATCTCAATCTATTCCGAACACATAAAAACGAAAAAACTCTAAAAGTACTAGGCACAGGGGATATACGTGGGTAGTACCGGTGTAGAAAGATTCGGTGCTATACTAGTACTTGCTTAATGCATTGAGCGATCTCGGACTATATAATGTGGGGGTTGCCATAAAGGTTACACAGTAAACTTCAGTATGGTACGTGATATTGTCGAAGTTCAGAAAATCCGAAACGGCCGAACAATACGAGTACATTACTTAAATGTCAACGTGACTATACACTGTGTACCAGGTACCTTATTGAAATGCCACCGTGAAGGTATTCTTTTATTCAAATTTTAAGTTGTTCGAATGAAATAATAAATAATGATTTATTTATGATTTTTTTTACGAGCACGTAAAATAAAATGTTGTTTGCATCTTAAAAAAAAAATATGATTGAAATAAAATGAAATAAAAATGAACTGCTTATACAATACGGCTAATAAACCTTCTTTTCTCCTTAATTAAAGAATGACTATTTTGTTTTGCTTGTGATTTTGCCCTGATCAACAGACCGACTATATTTTTTTAAAGTTAACCCACTTAAATTTCAATTTCATCGATATCGGAAAATTTGTTAATTTAAATTTTGCAATATCAATTTTAACCCAATTTGGAGATTTTATTACATAGACCGGTTTCAGACCAATGAAACACTACTTTTCACGTGCGCCGTGCTGAACGGTATTCAAGCAATCGTATTGGAAAGCATCGATATACTTACTCATTACTGTATGCATCGATAAACATGGTGGCGATGGCCGTATCATACATGGCTTGTGCACCTTAGTCACATCGCAATACAACAGGTGGCAAAAGTAATGAGGCCATTGAAAACGGCCCGTTTTACGAGCAATGGGCTGTTTGATAGGCTTGGCAGCAATAACGGGAGGCTGTACACTTTCTCAGACGAGATGTGAGTTGTTCCAGATTTATCAAAACGAACGAATTATATATTTTTATCATTCGGCGAATTGTCAGCAGATTTACATAACGTTTTTCTACGGCGTAGAATAACGATTTTCGAACCAATTCCAGTTTGTTTCAACAATAATTTCTTCTGCATTTTTTGAGTGCTGAAATGTGTTCTGAGTTCCAATTGACAAACAATTAGTATGGCTGAAAAACAAAACCAAAGAAGCATTTTTTTCCCAGGATTACCATTGAAAAATCGTTGTGTATCTCGAGTTATTCCATATTTCGTTTGAGATAACATGAGAGCATTCAAAATGTGTGGGCTCATGCCCACACATGAGCCCACTCATTCTGCCTACTCTCATGCCAATATATTTTGCGCATGCGCTGATGCGGTGAAAATATTTTGTTTATTGACAAACAGAAATTGCCATTGAATGTTCGTGTACTCTTTAGGGACCAGCAATTTTTATCGTGCTACCGAGGAACATTTAGTATCCATTTTCTACTCGTTTCTGCTAGTTTTTACTAAACATATTTACTCTATAAAATATAAGTTCGTTTGACCGGAACGACTAAAACGATGAAGATCACTACACAAGTGCACACAAGTGAAACGATAAATAAATAAAACCAATAAAAATAATTACTATAAAAAGTATAAATCCTATAATTTTATACTTTTTATAGTAAAACAGTAAAAATAATTTTGTATTTAAAACGTATAATAATATATAAGTATTCCATTCAAAATATAAAATTATTACTTTAAAAAACTACACTGTTAGTTGAGGTCGCGGAGTTTTGGACCTGATCCACGGCAACCCGCCAGCATTCAATATCTTTTTTGGGAAATTCCCCTCACTGCAGTGAATATCACTACATGAGATTCTGTGCCCCTCGTGTTGCTGTGACAATATGTGAGGGACACGTTTTCACCAGGACCCCAGGATCGAATTTCCAAGAGCCAGCTACGGGAATCGAACCCGGGACCGCTCGCACCGCAGTACGTTGCTATACTAACCAAGCCCTTCGTTGGTTACCTTGTTCAATCATCTGTTAGCTCAAATCTGTAAACTGACGAGCGGTCAAAATTTTGAGTGAGCCTCCTCCCCCGCGCGAATTCAAACACCCCAACTCTCGCTACCGCCTCATCCTAATGCGCGTTTGAGATAATTGAAAAAGTGCTTGTCTATACGTATATATACACCCGGATCCATTCAAAATGAGTGAGATTGGGGGTGGGGGGAGGTCATTGCCCGTCGATGACCCCAACTCTATATTTATAGCCGCGCACCGGCGTCGTCAAAAACTACCCCCCTTCCAAATCCTCCCACTAACCCCCACGCCGAAGGGTTACCCGGGCTCCATGGAACGGCCTCACTAGCTCTCGTCTCGCCAAATTAGTTTACCCGTTTGTTGGCGGGGGTGTTGGCTTTTCCTTCTAGAACGGCGTGTCGTGTTGTGAGAGGAAACGCGAAAAAATCTGTCTGTTTCTACACTTTTCGCGCGTGCCGCCCCCGCAAGAGTGTACGATTTCCGTCAACACATGATCCTGGGACCCGTTGACCAAAGCGCACGGACGACAAGCTTCCCTCTACCGGTAAATGCCGTGTCGGTGACCGCGGGTTTTTATTTCCAGCGCGCGCCTTTCTTCGAAATGGAAGCAAAGCCGTAGTACACGTGCCCGTACTTGTTGAATACCAATAACTACGCTCTTCTGCTTGCGACTCTTACAGCAAAAAATATTACACAAAATTCCTCTTTCCCCCCTCCCCCCCCAAGTCACAAAAACAAAAACAAAAAAATTCGATGGACCGGCTGGGAAGATCTCAGGAGGATAATTTGTTTTCCCATAATCCGCTAACAGTGGGCCTTTCACTCCTTCCGCCACGCTCGAGTTTCATCACAAGTTTCACAGAAAAAAAGCGTAATGGTCATCACCCGCAACATCTTACATCACTTTCCCTCGTTTGTATACAGTGTTTGCTCATTTATCTCAGAAATATGGTTTCCTTAAGTGTGCGAGTTTGGGTTATCTATTTCCGTCACCTAAAACACTTGCAATTGTCACTGCTGTCGTCATGAAAATAATATTCCATTCTACTTTGAGCATTTACCCACTTCAGTAACGTCGTTGATGGGAACCATTATACACCAGGACAGCAAAGGCAGGACAGCCACTAGGACAGCAAACAATTTCCTTTTATACCTGAACTGCAGTTTGTAAAATTGGTTATTAACGTTCCAGCCAACATGCACTAATTTCACAAATGCAAGGCAATGCATGGCTTTTGTTATTAGTCTACACATTTCGATTTATATCAAAATGATCGATATAGCTACCGAAACAAAACGACTATGGAACGCCACCAGAGGACACCAATAACAGTCACGCACAGAGGCTGCACTATTAATTGGGCAATGGCACCGTTTGTTCCATATCAGTTCATTGACGGTCGTTCAACGCCTGTAACCGAACGACTGATGGTAGTCGATTTCGCAAAAATACATACTGTATCTACAGATGGTATCCAACCGAATCTATCGAATTCTACGGAATCCATATGGATCGCTCGGAATTCGCAACTGCGAGCTAGGCTCAACATAAACGAAAGCTAGATCGTTTTTCGTGGTCGTTGCCCGATTTATCAGAAGTGTGACCTTGCCCAATGTTGGATCCTCTATCGGCGAGACCGACACTTCACGAGATTAAGATAACGAGACGATCCTATCTTGTCTTGAGCGAATCTTGAGGTTGCATAGGAAACTGGTAGGTTCATCGGCACCAATTACAATCATAAATTATTTACGAGTTAATTTTTCTTGAAGATAAATAAAATTATAATTTTAATAATTAAGTAGGCAAGTGCAATTTGTTCTTATGGGTTCATCAAAATGAAACACGAATGAAGAATTCCACGAGACCTCCCTTGCTTCAGGCATACTAAGAAAACGAAAAAGACTATTTGATAAGAATCCCTATTTTGCAAGGGTCAGAGATGCTGGCGGATTGCCTACGAACTAATATCCTATATGGCAAAACACTTTTAGCCTGCCACCGTATCGCTAAGAAAGTCAATGGGCCCCTCAACGACGCCATCACCTGTTCACCAAACGCCATTGCCAATTCAATAGCTGGGAAAGTTTTACGTTACAGATCCTCAGTATTGTTACGCAACACTGAGTATCTGTAACGTATAACTTTCATTAAAAAAATAAGAACCCTTTATAATTCCTGGTTCTCCTAAGAATTTAAAAGCCAAACAGAACCAACATAACTTATAAGGAAACGGGCCATGTTTTCTGCGCACAAGAAAACGAACGACCGTGCCAGTTCCCGAAAAAGAAAATATGGCTGGAAATATTTCCATACGTTCATTCTTATAGGAAAAGGGACGAAGCGATAAAACGCCTAAGTTCCTTTGAAAAATAACCCGTGCCTAAGAACGGAATGGAATGGAAAAGTTCCCTTCCTACCCATATCACTGCCCGTCCCTCTCAATTCATTTCTATCACATCCGCTAGGATTTCTATTTTCTCCCACAAGCTTCTACGCACTTTGACTTTTATCACGCGCTTAGAATTTATCATGCGCTTTGAAGTTACCCGTTAACTAGATCGAGCTTTTACACCTGATCAACTTGATGTCAGTACAACCTATCCGCTTTGCTTCCACTAACAATCAGCACCTTTGCAGCCGAAGAGAAGTCTAAACAACGCCCGCCGGTGTTTACATTCCCCGCGCGGGCTATAAACCCCCAGGAGTAGGGTGCAAATTAGCAAAAACAAGAGTTGCACACGTAATCCTTATGCTTGCCGGGCGTCCGTGTTTTGTTTGACGCCTTCTTTCACGCCGCCAGCTGATGGCGGTGGTGGTCCGGGCCTATTCAGTGATGGTCACAATAGGTGACTCAAACAATTTAAAATTGATTAATTGAAAGTGCTTGAAAATTAAACATGCTGTACATTCATTAGTTCATTTTAATAATTTTTTTTTTATTTTTTAAATTTATTATACATAATTCGAATTTGAAACAATATTTATCAAACACATTTCGCAACAAGATATCGATATTTTGGGCGACGATTAAAACAAAGGCAGTTTTAGCATTTGGGGCGCAATGGCTTAGGAATCACTGGAAAGGCATGGAGTCATCACTTTCTGAAATTGAATTGTCTCAATTTAAATGAGTGTCGACGTACACGTACATAGGTGTATTACTGCGAATTATTTGCCCGTGATTTTGTGACCAATTAATATACACTATAATCTATTTTATCGAGAAAAATCAGGAATATAGGAATAAAGGCGAAACCCTGGACAGATTGGGGGCAGATAACTGAGTTGGCGACTTAACAAACAATTGGACTTTCGATTTGCAAATACTCGTTATGATTGAACGCAACCTTACATCAAAGCTAACGAAAATAATTAGAAAAATTAGAATACACACCACTTTGAAAATGTGCAACACCGAAGGAATGGTGTCCTGAGTTACCTTATGTGGCCAGCATAGTACGAACATATCCACCAACATACCGTTCTCCTCCCCACCGACCCATCTAATTTCCCCCCGGGATCCGTCTATCCATTTTGCCCGCGCGGCGCGCGTGTTATCTCCCGTGCTACTCTACCAGCGAGAGCACGCAATTACCTCAACCGGCACTTCATTTCGCTCACCCTAAACAACAAGCGCGCTTGGCGCGGGATAATGAAATGAGCAAACGACTCGAAATTTGAATTGGCTGTTTTGGGACTAGGATTTGTTGTGGGACTACGATTATTCCGAAAGTTCGTTTCCCGTGTCTACACGGCTAGAAATCTGCGCTGAGAAAAAAAAAAGAAAGTCACGGAAGGGAAAAGCCTGGCGGGGTATACAAGGTGTGGCAATAAAGTTCGGTTAATGACTTAGTTAAAAAATGTGCAGTTGTAGACTCACATGAAAACGGCTTACAACCCTTCAAAATAGTTCCCGTGGCACATTACGAATATCCAGGGTTCGTTTTGCGAGGGGGCTCAGGGTGGTTTTAACTCCCATTTTCAGTAGCCCGACCCCCCGCCGTCACTGGTAGTGGAACACGGGAATTATTATCATTTTGAAAGCTGTACTTTTGAAGGACTTTTCACGAGCTATCGACGATTTGTACACACGTTGTCAGATATTCGTAATGTGCGACGGGGACTATTTTGAAGGATTGTAAGCTATGTGAGGCTACAACTGCACATTTTTAAACAAACGATAAACCGAGGACAGGAGTGGGGGCTAATGACGACTAAGTTGGCGAGACTCTACAAAACTGCACAAAGCAGGAAAATCAGAACAGACTCTTGCAAATATAATTTGTCTGAGAACGAAATAGACCCTTCCTTACCTTAGCATCACGGCTCCATCAATTTGGAAATAATATTTAAAAAAAATTTATCAACTTGTGTTCCAGGTACACCGGTGTTTCGATTTATTTGAAAATCTCGTCAGCCTGTTTACACACGTTGCTTACCGTATTACCGTTATTCGTAGCTCCATCCAAAAATGGATTCCTTAAGTAGGGGCGAGCGATAGTATCAACAACTATAGAAAGTCTGCTTCACGAATGGTATTAAGGCTCATGCTTGTGATCATTCGTGGTAGATTTGTGTACAACTCGCGTTTTTTGCACATTTTTAACTACGTCATTAACCGCACTTTATTGTCACATCTTGTATGTGCCAGCCCATATACTCCGAATAAAATGTCACGAAGTCAATATTCAAATAAAGGTCGTAGGCTATTGTTTCGCAAGGGCGATGCGAGTATCTCTGTAATTAAGTTTTTCAGTCGTAACTCAATTAATTGGTTTCGTCGACTTATGGTGGAACGATCTCAAGTTTCGATTTTTTTATTCGATCCCTTTTTAATCACTTAGATCTTTCGTATAGTGTTGCAATACCAGTTAGGGACATAAAATCTACTGCATGTTATTCACTACAGCTAAAATAAAATAATACATATGTATTTGTGGGGAAATTCCCCTTACTGTAGTTACTACATGAGATTCTGTACACATCGTGTTGATTAGGAAATATATTAAAGGCACGCGTTCACCAGTACCCCGGGACCGATTACAAAAAACTCTGTAACAGAGAGCTCCCGCCAGGAATCGAACCTGGGACGGCAGAACCGCAGTCGATTCCATTAGATATGTGCGTATGTTTCTATATTTGCTGAAAATGTCACTGGAATATAAATTTGTTTTGCACTGGATTGATTTAACTAATTATATTTGCCGGTACGTCTGAATCGCTGCAATATTCACGGACATAGAAAATTGTTTTGCAATTATTCGTTAAAAGTTGAATTATCGTCCCGCCTTAATTTCAGATGGCCCGAGACCAGGAGATGCGACACGACGAAAATTGCTTTATAGTTAGTTGATAAAAATATCAAGCATAATTATTGTCCTGCTTTTATTTCTGCCGTGGGCGGCCAACAGACATTGTAGCATTGTAATATTCACTGACCAAGAAAGTTGTTTTGCAATTATTTGATAAAATTTGAATTTTTGTCCAGCTTTAATCTCAGGCGGGTGGACACCAGACGATACGATACTACTGATCCCTCTGTACCCCCACTTCAGTTTCAGCAGCTGGCGACTATTGAGAGTCATGCTGTTTTGCCACACATTCGACTAACGAACTTAGTTCAGGTACGGTGTACAGATATTGTTATTTTAACCATGTGATATTAAACACATGTTTCAATATAGAAGGCGAAATCAGCTACAATTAAAAAATAAAACTTCATACGAACAAGGTTGATATTCAAATAAAACTCTGACCATTAGGAATGATTATACGGCAACAATTCGCGATAATAAAATCCTTGAAACTTATTGTAGCAGGTGACACACGAAGCAGGAGACAAAATCGGGCGAATTCTGATGATATACTTTATTCGACGATGAAAAATGTACATTAATTGTCGACAATTACAAAACATTCGAGAATATGTTATAACTGAGACAGTGCGACGATGCTGTGGGCCGCGGGTGTTGTAGGTTCTCCGGAGAACACAAGAGTAATCCTACAGAATCCCCAAGCTGCAAACTATACAAAACCCAAATAGGAAAACCATAGAAAAAGCAAAAAGAAATCCTGTAAAAATTCCTTTAAGAATAAATAACATAGGAAAACCAAAAAATAAATAAAAAATAAAGCCAAAAAACAAAAAAACTACAAATCAGTACCGGATCTTTTTGAACGGCTCTTACTCTCAATGGCATACAACACTCTGACATCTCGGTGGTACAACCTGTGGCAGCGGTTGGGCCAATCTGACACCAGGTGGCGCAGCAGTCGCGCTCGGTTCTCCCCGCCACGCGCGCGGCGCGCGCCACACCTATCTCTATCTCCACACACGCACGCGCGCGCACACAAACACATACACCACCCAAAAGCATCTCTGGCATTCAACAAATCGCGAACGCGCCGAGAGACCGGGCCTATGATACGCCGTTTCCTCACCAACGTCGATCTGACACGACCACCAACACGTTGTCACGGCCCAACTTTGTTGACGTCACTTCGGAGCTGTACGATTGCGCGACTGGCCTGAAAAGAATATAATTCACTGTTTGCACGCGGTGAACTTCCGAAAAAAAAATCAAACACGAATCAAGAGGCCAAGCTGGCCAACATAAGCGCGCAGTTCTGAACTTGTAGCAAAAACGCGCCTCGCACAATATAAAAACCAGCCGTGTCGTCGAAAAAACTCTTACCGTTGATTGTCGTCGCAGAAAACAAGCGCCCGGGGAAAATTCCTACTGCGGAAAAAGGGGGGAATAAAATTAAGGACGTACGCGGGTGACGAAAAAAAGGAGGCTCGGAGGGGTAAAAAAAAATTGTGTGACGATGAGGTGGGAGGTCTCACAAGGCTGGTGCTGAGATTCTTTAGTTGTCGTAAAAGTGTGGGTAAAACTAAACAACTCCCCGGTGCGCAAACGCGAGTCCTAAAGCCGTCGCAAACGGATTATTTGCGAACACACGCGTCATGTGGTGAAACACAAATTGAACATTGGATTAATTGCATGTAGGTCGCGTGTTGGAAAAAAAAACACACCAAACCACACAACCACACATTCGTAGATCTCTATACGATAACCTCTACAACGTATAAACATGTCATAATCGAAGCCGCTAATCGATTACGATTCGACGAATCGTACAATCTTGTTTCCTCTGCTATTCAGAAAGTATAATGTGCGGTTATTGAAAAATAATCCACCAAAAAAAAATATATATTGGGAACGCGAAGCCAGCTGTTGTGAATAGCGCGTGTCATAATGATGGATTCGCGACCACGTGATGGAAAATTATAGAAAACAGTTGAAGCTCTTGTGAAGCAAAGGTGTAATAGGTTATGAAAACTTGATAACGAATTTCTTTTATCGGGACGCGACTGGTGTTGAACAAAAAGTTTATGAAGGGAAGTGGAAAGAAGGAAACTTCGAAAAAAATTCTTCTAACAAAGCATCTGGGAAACGCCACGTCGAAGAGAACAAAAAACAGCAACAAGGAGTTGACAATCGGGGACTCTCTCTCTCCGCCCGATCTTGCAATTTAATCGCGAGTGTAAAACCGTGTATTTTTTTTTCTAACCCGGAAAGAGCTTTGTGCGGTGACAGTGGTCGTGTGATCGCCAAAAAAAAAAAAAAAAAAAAAGCGCGGGTTTGCATCATCATTTTGTTCAGCAAATTTGTTCGGGATTGTGTTTTCGTATGTGTACTCGGTGAAAAGTCCACCCAATTTTCTGTGCTCCGGAACAATAAAGTACAACACCAATTGGAATCGGACACGTTGTATCTTCCGCAGCATCCGCGGGAGAAAAACGTTTGTAGAAGTCGAAAGAGATCGTTCCTCTCTCTGCTTGAGCTTGATTGAGCGAGTCGGGGAAACTAGTGAGACATATGTGGTTGAGATTGAGTAGGTGCCAAAGAGTTTAACCCGGTGGACCAGCTCGTGAACGTGGTGATCGAAGAAGGAAGAGGGGCGAGCAAAGTGAAAAAGAAGATCGACGATTTCTTGTGTATTTTTCTGTTCTTCAAAGCAGTGTGTTTTTGGTAAGTTTTTTTTCTTCTTCTTTTTCTTCCTTCCGGGGCTGTATTATTTATAAACTGGAAATGGTGGGGCTGCCACGCAGATACTGATGAATGGCATTTCTCAACGTGTTTCATAAGAAGCTAGCCGGATTAGTAGGGTCTAAAAATACTTTTTTATTCGAAGGTGACAGTAAAACCGCCGTTGAGTCCAATATTGTGTGTAAGTACAAGGTGAATAATTTTTATTTTTTTTATTGATAGTTTAAACTTGCGTTGGTAAACCAATACATATTTTTCTTAGTGGTTTGTATAGCAAATGCGTAAATACGCCCAACGCAGACTCCATCACTCTGCATACTACGTATTCGCGATCATACAAAATGTGTTTTAGTCACATATATAGTCTTCTGTTTGATTTCATGGCGGCATTGATGTTGTTCACCCAATTGATTTAGCAAATAGCGTTCCAACTGTTTCTACTAAACTTGGATTCGAGAGCTGATTCCTTTATTTCGAAAGGAAAGCAAATATTTACAATTTACAATTTACAATTTGAACCCGAAAGCAGCCCCTTGGGGGGCCTATGGCGGGGGTCCGAGGACCAGTAAAGGACAATGCGTCCTATTTCAACAGGCTAAT
>JAUJYS010000716.1:0-20910 GCA_033995665.1 Melogona broelemanni
CATAGAGACACGAGGGTGCAGTAGTCCTGTGGTGCACTAGGCGCTACGGTGACTTTTAAAAAAAAAAAAAAAAAAAAATTGAAACCAAATTATAATCCGTAAATAATGCACGGCGACATGGAAGCGCATTTACCCAGTAAGCCCTAGCATTAGCCACAAAACTGAATGCAACACAGGCATGTGCACGTTAAAAGTACTCGCTAAATTTCTTCTTCAAAAAAAAAAAAAAAGTGGTTAACAGTGTGAAAAGACACCGTGCACAACTCAATATAAACAACACTTGGGAACCCACCACCGTCTTTAACACTGATGTAAGTCTCAAGAAACCTCGGCTGGTAAAGAAGCCGAAAATGCCGTTAATCAACTAGAGCAATGTTCGACAATAGACTGATAACGCCTCGACGAGTAATCGAAAATGCCTGGAAGAATGGGGGAGGGGGATATAGTGGTGGGGAATCTGTAGACTGTGTGACGTCGGCCATTGTCATCGTCGACTATAAAATAACGAGTGGGGGTGCGTTAAGAAAACAGTTGACGACAAAACAAACGCGACCGCCCACCACCCCCGCACAAACTTCGCGGGATATTACATCGGTGAGATTTGGTGGGTCGTTGAATAGCGCCAGCTTGTGGAGCAAAATAACACAGGGTGTGGGGGGGAAAATGAAATTGAATTGTTTTCGCTTTTTTTTTTTTGCGCGGATGTGGGGTGTCCTCAGAAAGCAATAATGAAACATTTCCTACAAATGCTACCAAGAGAGTTTTGAGGGAAAAAAATTCTTAGAACGCTTTTTGAGGCTATCAAAAAAAAACGATGTTCTTTCTTTAACGAAGTGCAAGATAGATTTTGGAAACGCGAATTAAGTCAATGTCAAATTATTCCACAATCATTTTTTTATGTACATTCAAATATGTTTTTCTCAGGTCTCACGAGTGTTTTGGAATGTGAAGAGATACAGTAGGTTACATGTAAAAAATAAATCCCTATAATAAATATTTTATATCTAAAATTGGAATTGGCCGATGAATGGGTTTTTCCCGTAACATTTTATGGAGCGCTTAAAAATTGCTGAACGAAAATAACAAAAAATTCTCTAGCTATCAAATTCCGTTGACAACAATAAAGAGTTGTCGATTTTGAAGCGTTAGTGCTTTGAACCAAGCGAGGCCAGCGCGATGTAAAAAAGCCTATTTTTTAGAAAATTAAAAAATTCCTATTCTTCCATGACCTATACTAAAATATGAAACACAGTATAAAAAAAACACCATTCAATTCTGAGTTTATATCAGGAAACCCATAAAATTCTATCGAGAAAAAACGGTTCCCTCTTTTCCGTGTCACCAGATGGCGCTACGATATCCACGCATTTTGACCCCAAATGCATTTTTCGTCGCCACGGGATCTCCACCAATACCCCACCAGAGAGCACCACAAGCTAAGACGCAATCAGCCAATACCCTGTTCCACTTTTGATTTCCCTATTCAACTTTATCGCGCAATTTGAATAGGCCGTTTGCAGCACATGGTTGTGCTAGGTACCGTTCAAATTTCTTAACCCACGCAACTCTCGACTAGGCAGTCTATTTATGGCGGCCATGTTTTTCCTTACACAATGCTATAAAAACACAGCGAGCAGAGATAATGGAACGAAATGTAGGCTCGCGCTAGTAGCACACCAGAGAACACGCCAGAGTTGTGCCCCCTATCGCGCCTCGCAGTATCACTAGACGGCGCCGCCATGTGTTTTCTTTGTCCCTTTCGCTACCCAATGGGAACAAAATTATTTGGGGTAAAAAAAAACGATAGATTTAGCTTTTTTAACACGAAAGAAACCAAGTTCTTGTGCCAAAGGGAAAAGACGAAAGAAATATTAGATTTATAAAAGTCCAAAAAAAGAAACGTTAGGAACGTTTTAGGTCCTTTTTTAAGGAACTCGGACGGTGGTTCCTTCACTACGTACAGGGTTAATTTTTGCCATAACTTCCCATTTTATACGAGTACAATTTTCCAAAGTTTTTCGACAGAGGAACAATTTTACAACATCAAACAAAAATTGTTGAAGATTTTAATCTGTTAAAACGATTTGCATGGATATTTTGACGTATCCAAACGCGAATTTAACATTTTGTGCTTACACACAATCTCGTTCATCGTTTTGCTCGTCCCAGTTCGGCGATTGTTCTTATTTGTGCGTCTTGTGTCACCTATATTTCTACGCATACGTAAGTTAGGATTTTAATCTGTGTCCGCAAATCGACTTATGTCCTTTTGATCAGCTCCCGCAATTGTTTATTTGGCGTCATCATGAACATAATCACAATTTGTTTGTGAACATTGCATCACTCGGCATCTTTATTTAACATGTTTAATCGAAGGAACAGAAGAAAAGTTCCAGATTCGTTTTAAAAAGGGACTAAAACGGCCAGGATCCTTTTAATTCAGTAGGGACTGGAACTGGAACTGCTTCCTGAACTGCTTCCAAAAGGAACCACGAGGTGGCGCCTCCAGTGAGAACAATTGTCAATACAGGTGTGGTACATCGATCCACGATGCAAGCAGCCAATACCCAGGAACACGAACGTCAGAGGAGAAGATAGAAAAAATAAGGGGCGGGTGGGGCAGAAAAAAACTCCATCTTCGATCCATTGTACCACCACCCCCTCCAGTCTTCCCCAACGCCCATTTTCTGTGTGTATGTGTGTGTGTGCTGCTCGTTGTCGGAGGTTGATAAAACCCGACCTTAATGTAGGAATGGATTATAACCATGTTACTTTCTTATCGTACTGGGAAAACGTTAGCGAATGTAACGTCATATTCCTCGCTCGGTCGCGCAACGACTAACTTTTGTGTTACAGTGCTGCCACCTACAAAAGGACCTCCCTTTATACACCCCCTTGAACCGTACATTGTACAATGTCGGATATTTGCTCACACGAGCTGATCTCTAGTTCCAGAATTAACCACCTGGCGCGTTCCGTGTTTCAGTTAGCGTGAAACGGAAAGGTAAAAACGGAAAAGTAAAAACGGTGAATGCATGGGTTACATTTAGGTTTAGCATAATAAAATAAGATGTCTAGACCTTGAACGTGATAGAATGTCTTTGAGCTTAAACGACTAAAACTTAATAGACTTAAACGAATAGGGAAGATATTCCTTTACAGAACCGTGAGTGATTCTAAACGGGTTCATTCGTAATTTTGAAATCTATGGCAAACATTAATTAATTAATTAAAGCTGAATTGGAAATAAATGAGATATTAAAATCAGAATAAATAAAATAACATCATCATTATTCTGAATTTGAATAGAGAAGCCAATACATTAATTAATACTTACAAGATACCATAACATTTTGAACATCGCCTAAAATAAAACTAAGACAATTAGACCAGGTGGAAATTCGCTATAATACTATAAGACCCTCTTTTTTATAGTCTGGTCGATATAATATGATAAAAGACAAAATAGTGCTAAGTCATTTTAATAGTAAGACAACAAACAATTTAACCAGGTTGAAGCTTAGCGATAAGACAATAAAACTCCCATTTTTCAGTCTAGTTGAGTTTAAGTGGACCGATGTAAAAACACAGGCGTAGTGATGTATTCCTCTTATTGGATTGCGCAACATGCTTAAACCCACCAGCGGAATGGGACATTGCCAACCGGTAAATGGAGGCCGCGCTCGCCTATATATATATATGACTCTTCTCTCCCCCTCTCCAGAGACAAAAATGTAATTTGCACTAAATTGAAACGAGGCGGTTTAAGCGACGGTATGGGGGGAAAGCAGCGAAATGCGGGAGAAAAATAAAGAGGACAGGAAACTGAGATGGCGGCAAAAGAGAGAGGCTGCAGTGGTGGAGGAGGGGGAAAGTGATGGTGCAGACCATTATGTCCTCTTGAGATCTTACAATCACAAATTATATATACATGTATTTACCCCTTTCAAATAAATTCGCCAACGAGCAAATTGTTATTTGTTCAAATTGTACCACGCCCAAAATGTACACCAAAACCACGAACGCTTGGCTTAGATTAAGAGGCGTCACTTTTATTTTGGTTTCTCCAAGGCTGAAGACATGTGGCCCACTATTGGGTGTTCATGTAAAGTCTCTCTTTCAGAATACCAAGTTGCAATTTGAAAATAAATTCAACTGGAAAATTTAATAAGTATTTCAGAACCCTTGTTCGCCGTTCAAAAAGACTATCTTTCTTAAGAATCGCTAGAAACTCCACTAAGTGAACACAATTGATGTGCTCTGATCATTCGCAATTTTTTTCATTATTTGCAATTTATTTTAAAATAAATTCTAAATCCGAAATTAACACAAAGTCTGTTCTGCCCTGATCCTTCGTTTTTTTCATTATTAGCTATTTATTTTTAATTAAATTCGACTGTAGCAAATAAAGCAAGATGGAATTAAATCTTTCTCTTGATGAGTTACATTTTTACCAGGACCCCAGGAGAAAATAAACGAAGGCCAGCGCTGGGAATCGAACTCTGGACAGTCGCATCACTAGTCAGTCGCCCTGCCGACTGGACTAAAACGAGTCGTAGAAAATTCCCAGAAACGACAATGCTACTGTTAGATCTACACGAGACATTTAGTTAGAAACGACACAAAACCTATTCAATTCCGATTACATTTCGGTGACGCCCAAGTTTTCAATATCGGTATCGCTAATGGTGGCCACGGTTGGTTGATCCGGTCTTCGGAGGGCGCGTTTGGGAAGTGGTACGGGAACGTGTCTCTTGGCGCGGGCTGAAAAAAATGTCCTCCACAATGGCTGCAAGCCCCCAGATAGCAATTTACAGTTATGGCCTTCGTCTGTAATGTCTTTAGGATGCAGTGTGTCACTTCGGGGGTCCCCCTACGAGAAACACCGTAATGAAAAATGTATTCGCATCAAGCGAGGAGGGAATACGTCATTAGACCTTACAGCTGCCGAAGAGACCACGACCGGACAGTTTTGGAAGACCCTTTTGGCACAA
Source organism: Melogona broelemanni (assembly GCA_033995665.1). NCBI lineage: Eukaryota > Metazoa > Arthropoda > Diplopoda > Chordeumatida > Chordeumatidae > Melogona > Melogona broelemanni. The sequence continues at coordinate 4,995 of JAUJYS010000716.1, forward strand.
CGACGGAACAATCTAAACATGTTCCGTCCTGGAACACACACACAAATCAAATCAGCTGCCAAATTGAGCAGGACTGCTTTGATTGGTCTGGGGTAGCGGTGCATCGCGATTCGACAATTCAGTTCCACAAAAAAATCGAGTTTCCAGAATTTTGTTGTCGCTAAGAAAATGTAAGTAACGAAGAAAAAGCACCAACACTAAGGAAAAATGCATTCTTGTCACAAATAAAATGTACCGAACGGAAATGCAATTTAGCAGAAAAGTCATACTTGAAAACGATATTATGCTTCTTAAGAAACGAGTTTCGTTCACGGTAACCACCATGCTTACCTGTGAGGAATACCTGCAAGAAGCTGTTCGCCGTCACGAAACGCTTTTCCAGTTACATCTCGGAATAGTTCGAAATTCTTAAGCATCGTTATACACCTTACAACTAAATCGTTAAAAAACTACACCAATAAAAATACTCATTTTTACTGAAAATAAATACTTATAAATGAAATACTCATATTAAGGTCCTCCCTCCATCCCCCATCTCAAATCAATCACAGGAAACACCTTGGAAAGTTTGTCCGTTTACCTGACGAGATTCATGACAAACTGATAAAAATAGGAAATAGACGGAATGCCCCAACTGAGATAGCGGCCAAGAAGGTCAAAAGTTTACCTACAAGTCACACATTTAGAGTAAAAACAATTCAATGCGTAACCTACTTCTAGTTCTTCCAGCTTGTTGGCTCCTTCACGATTTTAAGTCACCTATCGCAGCGCATGGTGATCGCATTGCGCTAGCGACGGCTGGTGTTTTCAATGGGTCGACGAGCCCACAGCCCAGCTTCCCCCTCCCCCTAATGATCCGAATCCGCCGCATCATTAATACCATTATACGCTCGTGTGTCCGAGATTGTTAGCGAGAGGCGGGCCTAATGGGCTGGCAATACCGCATCGAGGCTGCCTCTAACGACCTTCCATCCACATCCACCCCTCCTACTACTATACACCCACAGCGAATTGAGAGAGCACGATCACCAGCATTCCTCTTAATTCCGATTGCACTGAGGTACGCAACGCAGAAGATTAAGAAATTGCCACGTTTAATGGCGGCTAGCCGTAGCAGTAGAAGATTCTAGAGAATTCGCTAATACAAAAAGTTCTTTAGTTCTAATAATGAAGATTTTGAAATGAAAAATACAGGTTAAAATAAATAAAATCCATAAATTAAAGTCCGATAGTTAAGGCACTTTCAATCTGTCAGCTACAGAAAAACTCAGTAACTGATTGATAAACCATCCTCTGTAACTGATATATTAATAGTGTCTTAACATTCGAATTTTATTTTACTGATTTTGTTTATTTCAATTAATATTTTTTAAATTAATTATACATCTGTCGTATAACGATTTTTATTCGCAGTACAAATTCATCACGTGCTCACAAACTTTTGATATATTTTGCGTTGGGCCCAACATCGATCTATCTCAAATACAGACTTGTAACATTTTGTGCGTGACAGGAAACACGATAGAAAACACTGTTTGGATCAGCTTAGCGCCTCCATAAAATGCACGAACGTGTAACCTAAAGAACCACAAAAAGAGTGCAACAGCTTCAGCTTCCAAGAAAACTCCCCTTGAAGACAGCTAACCCGCACGACATCGCTCGCCCTCATAAATAGCGAAGCGCCAGTTTTAAGTTTCTCTAGTGCCACACGGTTTTATGGGCCATATTCTGCTTGCACAATTTAATTTCCTCTCTTCACTGGCACATGGCAGGCGCCGTGGTAAACCATGGCAGTGTTCCTGGAAAACCGTCGTGCCTATTTTTTAAAACTTTCGAGTGGTCATTAACACGGTTTTCGCTAAGCCAAAGTTATAGATCAATTCGCTGGAAAAAGATCGTATGTAATGCAACAAGATCCGAAGATATCAAATATAAGAACCAAGATTATCTTCTCCTCGGAGATAAGAAAACCAGGTTGGGAAAAAGATCAAGATCAAGATAGGTAACGTCTAATTTGAAGTATTACTTTTTTTCCGTAACAGAGGCCAGTAAATTCAGTGATAAACGGAAAACTATTAAAAATCAAGTAATAGAACAATTACCAAACTATCGATGATAATTAGTATTTGGAGTTGCACAAAATAATTTCCATTAAGCTTTACAAAACATTAAGTTTTCAAAGCTTGTCAATCTGCGAATTAAGCGCGTCCATAGACAATCTGATATGATATAGTCTGTACTACCAAAATCTAGAATCAGTGCAGTGCAGAATAAACAGCACTGCACTGAACGCCAACTAGCGTTAAAGCCCGGATAACCACAAGAAAATGTCGAACGAAACGGTAGATGCGAAAAAAGACAGGTCATTCACACATAGATGAATGAAACTAAAGTGGTTCTATCCAGAGAAATCTAACGTCTCAATTCACACGTAAATCACGTGGGGTGATCTTCGCACAGTGATTAATAGATCAATTCGCTATTTAATTTTGCTAGTCACTGTCAACCACCGAGTGACCACCGAGGATTGATGCGCACGCGTAGACGTTGTTGCCTACGCGATACAGCCAACTCTTGTCTCGTCACGAAATTCTCGCATTTCTAACGGCCGTTTACGAGGGGACATTCCACTCGTGCCTGATGTACGCGAGAATTCGCCGCGAACCCCTCAAGTTCATATCGGAGGAGCACGTATGTACAGCCCCCTCCCCAACTACTACTACTATAGACGTCTATATGAACGCCTTTCGGAAATGGGCGAAAAACGCGAGTAAAACTGCGAACCCCCCATATTCGGTGAGAGTGACCGACGGAAAAATAAAGAGGACCAAGCGAACCGCCGTCACCCCCTCTTCTATTCTTCTGGCCGCATTCCTTTTTACTGCCCATTTCTGTCCCCGTTATTTGTTCTTTTATTTTTCGAAGGTCCTATCGCGGTATAAACATAAAATAAATGAGCAACGAGCAAATCCACCACCCGTACACACAAACACCAGAAGAAGAAAAAAAATATTCTGAAAGAAAGAATGCTCCGTTCTTTCTCGGACGACAAAAAATAACACAAGATGTTGATACACTTGAACATATGAAGGACCGACGCTACTGTATTCACCAGTTGACATAAAGCACTCGGGCGAATGCAAAAAAGAAAGAAAAACGATTTTTTATCCGACAGACATCATGGAATGAGATTTCGAAAATATTTAAGAAGTGGCCGGGACACACATTGCATGTACATGCATGCGTACGACTAAAACTATATGCTCAACTAGGCATTTTGAGCAGGAACTGCTATTCAAAATGTCTCGAAACCCCGATAAAACAAAGATAATTTTATTGATGGCATCGTGGTGATACGTACTATCGATAAATCGATTAAATTGATATTTCAGGTAAAACTGAAGTTAATATTGACAGACCAAACCTAAACGTTCCCAGAGTTGGTTATACACATTAAAATTAATTAATGTACAAAATAATAGAATTTAGGACTTCATACTGTAAATTTAACGGAATGACGGCCTACTGTTCTGTTCTCCGTTTAGGATTCTCCGTTTAGGATTCTCCTTATTTTTAGTTTATTAACTAGTAAGTAGGTAAGAAGTAGATCTTAGTTTTAATAAATCAGTATATAAACTATTCTTTTTAAGCAGTTATTTTTCAATGGTGAAATAGCGCATAAAATTTTATAAATTTGCGACGTATTCACAAACCTTCCGGCTCATAACCCGAACTTGCCACCCATTACCCGCGGCCAATCCGTCAACAGCAACACTACCCACGACTTGTCATCGACATCTCGCAAGTACCGCTCGCTACATTTGGCCTGAGCGTAGAGATTTGACACCACATCGTCGCCAAACGCCATTTGCGGGCAAAACACTAGATAAATAGCATCGTTCTGGGAGAAACGGTGGCGATAGGCAGGGGCGCGTCGGGTAGAAAATCAATTCACGTCACCAGAGAGCCTCCAGCAAACAACCGTTCAACCCCGTCCCTCTACCACCACCACCACCAACACCAACACAACCCCCAAATACCACCACCCCATCCAAGTATCTCCACTAACAACTTCGTCTGGGCGCACATAGGAGATACATGCTGGGAAACACATGTTTTTTTCTCGGGTACGCGCGCACATACTGCGAACAATGAAGCTGGGGAAAATCATGGCAGAGAGAAAAAAGGGCAAGCGAAAAAAAAATGGATTTGGTGGGGGTAAAAAAGCATCAGCCAACTCTCGACAATCTCCCCCCTCCTCTCTCCACTGTCTGGTTTTTCAACCCACATCCCACCCTCACCATCTCCCACACCAACCACCCCACCAACCAAATAGTTCTTTTCTCAGTTTCAAAAACCCATACTCGGCACAAAATATTGTTCGTTGCCAAATCAAATGAGTAGGAAAAAGCGGTCTGCTGGTGTCTGGTCAGGCGAGGTCCTCGCTCGTATTCCTCCTCCTCCTCGACTGTACACAGTTTAACTGTCGGTGGTTTAGCTAGGGAGCAGCACCGGCGACTGTCCGGGGCTCCAACTAGTGGAGTGCTCAGTGGGCCACTTACACGATAGAGCTGGACACGATTTGCTTCGGGAAACCGTCACTGATACAGGCAACGGCACATTTCAAATAATTTCGCTGGGCATATCTAGCTTTCGCACGTGTCTAGACTAAATATAAAAACGATTCCATGAAGCAGTATGTGAAATACTCCATCGTGTAAATGACGTCTTCGTTTCATGATTCACTGATTTGAATATCAATATAGGAGATTCGTTACACCTCTAATCGCCTCGAAAGAGAATATACATGTATATAGAGGGGCACCTTATTTAGAATAGCACGCTTGATTTGGATATTTTTTGTTTTCTTTAGAAAATAGAAATTTGGTGAAATAATTATACGATAAAAACTAATGATTTTCTAGACAATTATCGGATTACTGCCAGGACTAACTATTTATGTAAAAAATAATTCTGAGATGAAAATAATTTAATGATTTTCTAGAATATTAAAATTATCTTATCAATTAACGAAATACTACCAGATCTAACGTAAGGGATACAAAATGCGACAGTATCCATTCGCTATAGCTTATCTCGTGTAAAAGTCATGTTGTTGACTCGTTGATCAGGAGCTTTCCGCAAACACTGGACACAATACTGGGAAGCGTATTTTAAATATTAGAACGCCAGCTATAATTTCATGCAATCAGATAAGGAAGTCATGTCATCACTACAGGCATTAGCTGACGTAACGAATTAAAAATTGCTACTCCACACTGAAAACGGTCCACTAAACTTTAGCAAGGAAAGAAACGTCGCGAGAATTTGGTGTTATGGCCAGTATTTTCCTCACGGCCCAGGGCGTTCTTCATAGGAATCAAGTCCCCCACATAATAGCAGCGATAGACCGTTGCAACGACGGAAAATTGGCGACGGGAACGGAGTTGGAATACATATGCGGCCGCTCGCTTTTGTTGTCGTGGAGCAGCGTGGCGAGCGATTTTTTCACAACACCAGGGATTTGTTTTGAGCATTCTCTCGTGCTCTTTCTCCCTCTCTCCCAGTCTGCTAGCCAGCTCTGAAACGCACACACACAAAACACACGCGAAATACACAAACTCGCAGCAAAACGGTTTTTCGTACGCCAAACGCATTACACTGCGACATCGAGTTTAAAGATACAAAAAACATTTCCTATTTTCTATTATTGATTCAGAGGGTCTACGGTTCTTCAGCGCACAAAAAAAGTACATTCGCTGTTTTGGCATTTGGTCGCATTCAAAAGAACAGTGTCAAAGCTTTACAGTATCCTCAGCAGTAAATGTTAATCAATTTCAACTTTTAAATTATGAACATAGTATGTTTGTGATTTGTTTCGTGCTTAGAAAAAATAGGACAAAATGGTTTAACTAAATGTAAATTCCGTAATACCCAAGTTAAAGTAGTACTATTGTATTTTTTACAATAACAGATTGCCAATAACAGAACAAACAATATCCACATGACTGCCTTTCTTGCATGGTTACGATTTTACCTATTTTTGATAAATTGGATCGCATCAACGCCACCCCATAAGAGGATACAATGTTCAACTTACCCCGTACTTGGACGTCGGTGGTGTAGTTGGTGGCAGCTGCCGCGTTCTTGGCCACGCACGTGTACCGTCCCGAATGGGAAGTGGCCACAATGTTGATGGTCATGACGCTGCTGAATTCATCGATACTGCGCACGGCCACCCCCGTGGTGCCGGCCGACACGATGGGCCGCCCGTCCTTCAACCAGGAGAAAGTGATGGGAAGGTCACCGTCGGTCACGCCGCAGATGATGCGGGCGTGGGCGCCCTCGTAGAGGTCGTGACCTTGGAAGGTGGACGGGTCGATCATGGGTGGCGCTGTGGGGAAGGAAAGTAAGACAAGTAATTTGTAAATTAGCCATTTATAAAAAAAATCATAATTTATTATTATTATAAGTAAATAATAATAATTACTATTATTAACTAAATATTAATAACTGTTATTATAATTTGTAATTAAATATAAAAAAACACTAATTAAAAAAGTAACGACACGGCAATGTTGCCAGAGTGGATCACAAATTATACTGGATATTTTTCCTATGATAGTGTCACAATGAATTTCGTCAAATGAATAAACAACTGCATTTTCACACACATATCAGCGATCCATTATTTATTCTTAACTTAAATCACAGTAACATACAATAATACGAATGGGAAACATTTTCAGGTAAAGCATCATCCGGTTAAACTAAAATACGTTTTAACTCATCGGCTTCATGAACGAATTATTTAGCAGTCGATTATTTAGGCCCATGCCTATTTTTTTCCCTAGTCAATGGGAGCTGATCTATTACTTTGAATGGTGCAATAAATTTTAATCTCATAAAAGTTGACCTCACAATACTTTTTAATTGAAAATAGGCGAAATCGTAAATGCATCATACTTTCTAGTAATTAATATGATAGTTGGGGAAAAAAGTGTATCATTAATCATTTTTTTAACGAAAAACCCCACACCGTTCTGAAACCAGCATTTGGTCATGAAAAAACTCATGAATATTGAAACCGTGAAAAGCTAAAAAATTTTTTTTTAGTTCTACTGTATATTAGCCGTTCCGAACAACTGTCAACAGCATGGCCCAATTGGACCCGAGCCCATCCGTTCCGTGACCCGACCCACTGACACACCCGACCCTTGTTCGCACGCACGCACCAATGATAACAATGAAACGGGTCACACTCACTCATTATCCGTATGTCCACTTGTTCCTTGGCCTCGTCGTGCATCTGATTTCGCACGACGCACGTGTAGCGTCCGCTGTCCACTCCCCGCTGCGAGTGGCGAATGATAAGTGTTCCATTTGGAGCGACTTCCTGACGGAAATCGACGGGGAGCAACGTTCCATCTGCCAAGTACACACAACCAACAAGAGTATCGTTAGCGAACGCCACCGTCACGTCATCAAAGAGCACTGGACCGAGCAAAGAGCAAGGCCAATTCACTTTCAACGACAGCCGCCAGTGGCAGTGTTTAGAGGTTCGTCCCTTTTCAAAAGGAGACCCGTTCCAGTTCCTATAGAATTTGAAAGGAAATTCACCGTTCCTAGCTCCTTTTCAAAATGAGTTTGGAACTGTTTCGTTCCTTTTCCGTTCCTTCGATTAAAATTAAAAAAAATAAACGAAAAATCACTATTTGATAGGATGAAAATATAAAAATTTCTATTTATCCCAACAATGAAATTAGTAAATGGGATTTTTACCCGTGAGTTTTGAATGGGAGCGTAAAAATATTTTAATGAAATGAGGTGCAACATGTTATCTTTTTAAAACATTTAAACATTAATTATTTAAATTTTGTGCACACAGCATAAGGAACGACTGTTTCAGTTCCTAAATAAAAGAACGAAACATTCATAGGAAAAGGAACTTAGGCGTTCTTAAGTTATCCTAAGAAAAGGAATACACAACCGTACATCGATGTTACTTTAGAACAATTGCACAAGATAGCGTCATTTCGCAAAAAAAAGCTATTTAATCGGAAGTTTAAATCGTGGCAGTTCCAAGATATTGTCAACGAATTTGAAAGCTTAGAAGCAGTTAAAATTAAAAAAATAGACGGCGAATTTCCGGAAGATTCCAGATATATTTTAACGAGCTTATGCCAAGATAAATCAGTCAAAAATAAAGATGAAATCATGAAATACGAGCTAGCAATGGGGCAAAATATTGTTTATGGGGGTACGTTGATGCATATGAACGCGTAAAGGTCTTCAGTATTTTATGTAAAATAGCTTCGCGGATAAAGAGCACACAATATGCTCTATGTGCCTCATAGAATGGAGGAAATAGTTAAATAAATGTACGAGAACATTAATTTGAATTCAGAGCAATTTTAGAAAATTAATTTGTCTACGACCCCTAAATCACAAACAGCAGACTGATGTTTAGAAACTCTTATATGTTTAAACTCTTATGTGTTTATCTCTTTGACACTTTAATGTGAGCTGTAGCATCATTTGTAAATGATTTACGCGAAACGAACTTCATTTTTATTCTAGGAAAAATAGCGCCAGATTGGTAATAGCCATTTCCAACGTTTCATAAAATTATACGTCTAGCCCCTACGCGTAACGCCACCTACAAGAGACCGGTCACTGATTGGCTCTTTAGTCTCCAGCTAGTATAAATGCGTAGTTCCATTGTAGTGGAGCGCTCTGAATCAAACCTAGCGAACAGCTTGCTACGATCCACTATTGTACTGCACTTGTTCCCCCCCCCCACATATGGTTGCAGTTACCGCAAAGCAATTTCGAGTCATTTTGTTCGCACATAATTTCACGGAGTACAAAAAACGCGCCATACACAAAAAAGTGGACAGTGATCATACATGCACTCATTTGTCCTGTAGGAGGAACATAAATCACTAGGCCTCTACAGTGACCATTCAGCAACCCGATTTATTTTCGCAGCGTGAGACTGCAGACTGTTCCAAACCTATATACACTACTATGAGGGGACAAATCCTACCGTACGAACTTGTAAATGTATCTCGTTACGCATCATAGTATCTAAAGCGGGGTCGAGTTTAATTCATGATTAAATTATTCCCATGTTCAGTCGGAACATGAACGGCAATGTGTCAATTTGACGTTATTTTAATTTGACAAACCATTTATTAGATGTGCTATTGTTACGGGAGGGCGTGTTACTAGGTGTAATTGTTAGGTTGATCGATACCAGTAACCGCTAACCTAATCTAATGACTAGAATTATTGAAACCTCTGAGACCTCATGTACAAAATAATGTACTTAAAGAGAAAAAAAATAATGTACTTAAAGGACAAAATATAGTGACTACAAACTCACTTTTCTTCCAGGAAATTGACTCGATGGGATAGCCGCCATATGGACAAGGAACCACAATGTCTTTTCCGGCCACGGTGGAAAGTCTCTGCATTTTTCGCACGAAAGGGGGTCCTGTAAAAAGTAAAAGAAACATGGTGTTTAGAGCGAGTTACCAAGTTCAACAATATACACCGTGAGTCATAAAAAGCGACACCACCCCGTCGTAGCTCCAGCTAAAGATTATGAATTTTGGCAGGTACGGAGTAAATCATTGCAAACCTTTGAGCTAATTCAGTTTTTTTTTTTAAATGTCCACCGGCAGCAGCATCGCACACGCGAAGACGGGGATCGACATTTCCTCACTGACAGATCAATATGCGCTATTAATGCATTGCGCGCCAGTTGTTCTAACGAAGCCCCACCTCCAAAAGGAAAAATTCATAGCGGGAAATTTAAATTTATCAAACTTTAAAACGTCATTCATACTGTAATACGTTTAGGTCAAATTGCATTTCAACCGGTCATTTTTCATTCTTAGGTGATTTATGGGACTACGGCAGTGGAGGAAGGGGGTTCGGTTATCTGGCAATCCGGGAGTCCTCATTATTATTAAATTTGACACAAATTTATTACAATATGAATCACTTTTTAAAGTTTATAAATCCAACTTTTCCGCCACGAATTTTGCATTTTGATGGTGGGCTTTGTAAGAGCAACTGGCGCGCAAATCATTAATAGCGCATATTGATATGTCAGTGCGGAAATGTATATGTCGATAATATACCTGGTATAAGCATTCTACTATAGCTAATTAAAAATATATTTATTTCATATACATGTGTAGTCAATAAAATTGTAGCTAAAAAATACTCGTAATTTACGTATTATGAAATACATTTATGATAAATTTTGATTTAAAAAAAAAAAAACATATGTAGCGGTTTGTTTGGTATGATTATTTCGCGATCAAAATTATTGTACGAGTCATGTTTTAACTGGTTACACTGCAAAATCAATGTTTTGCATTCGAAATGCATGTACTTGAAAATACATGCGATGAACCCGCGCACGACAATTTGGGTATGAATGGGATCAACTACTCCGTACAAGTGCACAGTGGCAAGTAAACCAGATACCAATTGGATATCGGCATATGGCGTGGCATCTACGCATGCGCCATCAAACAACCGCGCACACACATGAAGGCGAGCGTTATCGCGAGAGCGCACAAAACTTCTAATTAAATAATTATAATTGCGACAGCCTTTGAAGTGGCTTTCGAAATTAACTGACAACGATGGCTTTTCGTCGCCGATACAAAACACAACACACACACACATGGCTCGCGATGCTGGTACCGGCCCCGGTGTGTATGGGCGTCAATCGTATAATGGGAGAGCTATTGTCGGATATATCCACCAGAGACCTCTTGTGCATAACATAGCATTTGGAAAAAGCGAGCTCTTATAATCTCTTATTTATGATGTGTGACAATGTTTTACCGAAATTCCCTTTTGTCTGAATTTTAACTGAACATCCAGTTGAAATTCCATGATGATGAAGTTCAGTTTGAAGATAAAAGAGTAGGAGCTGTATAAGTAAAAACTTCTGAAAAATCTGAGTATTTAATTGTACTAAGAATATATTTATAACAGGTTGTAAAATACAGGTTGTAATAATCGTAGTACAAGAAATTCCCGATTTTATCAATAATCGCTGTAACATAGTTGTAACAATGCGTTTTCAAAGGATCCTGCAAGGCTAATGCAATCCTGCAAATCTTATGATGAAGTTTGTGATGACCGAACATTAACTGGTTAAAGAACCCCCAAATTTCTGGACGAATTTTGGCAGCTACAGAATGATGTATGGTAGTTAAGTGTTGAACAACTAAACCTATAATAACGGATTCAACGGATTTTTTCGAGAGATAAATTCGAACGCCAATTATTTCGAAATATTGAATTAAAGCAAAGCGTTTGATACGGTACGGTGCAATGTTCTACTACAAATAATCAAAACTTCCAGGTGATTTCCTGGATTTATTTTATGGCTGTATCGCTGGTAGACCGGTTTAATAAATAATTCCGGTAACCAAATGTTGAGGAACAAGCCAGAAATTATATTCGTAGTTTCTCAGTAGGATTGCATACGGTTGGCACCCCGACAAAACACGACAGGCACGTTTTTATTATTTGCGGCTCTCTCGCGCTCACCGTTCGAAACAAAGCGGATAATTAAAAGCCCATTTGAGCGTTTTGAATGGGGGTTCGATGCAAGGGGACCACCTTCATAATTACGACTCATTGTGCAAGCGAATGTCGACCCAATTAAAATAAACCAATAGCGGTGAATGGAAAGCGTGTGTCTATGTGTGTATGTTTGGATGGGAGTGAGGAGGGGTGAGGGTTAATCGGTGGATAATGGCGATTTAAGTTGACTTGGTAGTAGGCGTGCGGCTAAAGGTACCCAAGGTACGGTGTCTATTTGAAACAATTATGGCAGGCGACGTCGATTAAGGACAACAACGTGTTCTAAGACATATTCACGTTCAAACATTGCTAGCATCTTTCTTTCATGCTGACACAAACATCTATACGCAGCTGCTAACAGAAAAGACGTATGTAAAAAGTGCAGTAACATAATATCCAAGTATTTGGTTTTCGCCTTTAACATAACATTTTATTTATTTTTCGACCAAGTTAAGAAAATTTAACGATTCATTTTTTTGGATTTTTTTGTTTTTGTTTAATCAATTTGACAAATATCGAAATCAAATTCGACATATAAAGCTCGTAAAAATGCGACCTTTTTTTAATCATCGACTATTATCGACATCAGACTTTTCAACTTTAGCGACAACTAATCCGAAAAAAATCGCTATTCTCAACAAAAAATAATTGATAGATTTCCAAAAAATAAACTCATCAAGCACCAGACTTCCCGTTGAGGACTTGACGTATTCCCAATTTAATAAAAGATTGCGTGATTTCTGTGCTAAATTATTTCGATAGCCTGCAATCGGTTTAGATCAGTCGAGTAGAACATTCTCTGATAGTATGACGTCACTCGTGGTGCGTCATGAACCCGAACGAATAAGGCGCAATACCCTGTAAGAAATCACACTAAATCTCGAATCGCCAAGTCGGTTTTTATCGCTGGCAGAAATGAAGAAATAGGTGTCATTGGTTACGGTACATTTGTGTTAAAGAAGACGTGCCAGAAAAAAAAAATCTGGCCACAGGTCATCGATTCGGCAGATCCTTTATCTCCTAAGAGGTTTCACTCTGTTTCTTCCCCCCACTGACATCCTGACTCCACTCTCTCTCGGGGCGCGTCGAGCTATCGATCGATGGCGGATCCCTCTAATGGCTTTTTCGGTCACGATTAAGTTCGGATTTACATTCAGGTGGCGCGGTCCGCGTCCACCGCATTCCAGACGGTCAAGTGGCGTACTGAACGTTTTGGGTTTCTTCCCTTACAAAAGAAACCCGTTCCAATTCCTAAGGAAATTTGAAAGGAAGCTTACGTATTCTAATTTAAAAGGAAGTTCAAAAAGAACCTAGAACTTTTCCGTTACCTTTTCGTTTCTTTGAATTAAAAAAGAAAAGAAAAGCGAAGAAACAAACAAAAAAAATTAAAATATCTAAATTCCATTCGTTCCAACAATTCCATGAGTAAATGTGATTTTTATTTTGTGAGCTTTCAATGCAAACGTAATATTTTTTTCTAAATACCTGAATTATAATGGGTGCATTGAATTGTAAAAGGATTTTTAAATCCCGTGAGCTTAGAGAGCAAATGTTATCATATTTTTATAAATAATTAAATTGTAAGATATTTAATATGTATCATCCGTATGCATGTATGTATGAAACATCCGTATATGGCCGAGAGGTAGCGTCCTCGCTCGTCAACCAGCGGATCTGGGTTTGATTCCCAGTGCAGCCGATCGTTTGATTGGCTCGTAGTACTGCGCCGAGGAAGGCAATGACAAACCACCTCTGTATTCTGCCAAGAAAAACACAGGTGTCGGGGGATCGAGGGTCGGGGTCCAGAGACGAAAACCAGTCCATTAACCAACACACGCAGCAGTCGCCATGCATTCTTGCCTTTTCGGCGAAAAACAAAAGATAATTCGATATAGGCATCATCGCGTAATCCATTTAGAAACAATTACTGACAAACTAAGAAAAAAAAATAGGTCTACCCGATCTTCATACTCGAGCATCGCAACACGGATTTCTTCGTGTTTTTTCTCGTACGAAGATTCAACCTTAAGCGCCTTAACTGTGCTAATCGAGTATACGTTTCTGCACCGCGTACAGCGACGCGCGGCAACAATGGCGGCCGGGCTTGTCGACGGACGTGGGGGGTGATAGAAACGGACGTGTTAATGATGAAAGCGCCGCCACAGATGAAGTCTAATGTGGCGCAAATGATAAATGAAAGTCGGATTTCGGAATACGGCCGCGAACAATGGAAGAAGCGCCAAGTCAACAACAAAAAACAAACAAGCAGTCATGGTAAACAGGCGGGGACGGAACGCGTGGGGAGGGGGTGGCAGGGTGGCGGAGGCGCCCGTAAGACGAAGCGAGGAGGGTGTGAGAAGTATGAGGGGGAGGGAGGAAGGCGTTGGGTGTTGGGTACGCCATCACCGTCGTGTTTTGTTGTCAAAAAGATCCCGACGACGAAAGAAAGCGTGCAATCGATAGATACGGTTTCCTAACCTCTGAGAACGTGATTAGACTAGCGGGAGCGATATATAAAAAATACGCCATCTTGGATATATGCACCTCGCATTACGACTAGATGGCGCTTTTTATGTCAACCTCTGTCCAAAGTTAAAGAGGATATATTTGACTTGAACTTGCATTTACAAAACGCATATAATTTTTTAAAAATATATTGACGCCTTTCAGTCATTAAAAGAGCACCACCGTTTTCATAAACAATGCCAATAAAAATGAAATTTCAATTCCTGATGGTTTGAACGCACCACCAGTGACGGGTACTGGAACTAACGTACTGTATTAGCACTACAAAAATTTAATATAATCGCTACAAACATGTTTTAGCAGGTTTCGCATTCTAAATGTAATATGTCCTATTTTCAATTTCCATTTGCTTCATCTTGATGATAATTTCCGCCAGGGAAGAAATCAATTGTTCTCATTTTTTTAGAAACAATAATTAAATAAAATGAAAACTTATTCAATAAATCAATCTTAATGATTAAATAAAATTCATTTAATTATACATCCGTCTCGGCGTTTATTTTTTTCTACACCTTCATTTAATAACTAAATATAATTATTCTACTACAAATGCTCAAAAATAATTTAAAAAAAATTCGCATACTATTCCAGTACATTTACTTAGACTATTTCTGTTAGTTACGCCAAATGTGTCGCTAGCACCTGTCGCAAATCCTCTCGCAAACGCCAACAGCTATTCCCGATCAACTCACGTGGTTTTACGTTCGTCACGCGCCAGGGAAGCAATAGTAGTTGGCGGCTGAGGAGAGAAAGAGGGAGACAGAAGAGAGTAGGGGGAGAAAACCTACCTTAATGTTTCCTTGTAGTGTTTAATGGCGTCCTGCACGTTCCCCTGGTCGTTCTGCAGGTTGGCGAAGTTGTAGTGCATCTTGGCGTTGTGCGGAAGTGATTCTAGGCCAGACCTGCAACGGAGAGACCCAGCAAGTGTCATTTTATGGCAGGCATTGAAAGGGGCGAAAAATTATCCGGCGTCAGGGTTCGTCCCTTGCACTGAGTTGGCGAATACCAAGGCATTTCAAAAGCTCCCCCAGATGCTGTACCGCAATACTCCACTCGGGCGTCTCATGTTCGAGGTCAGGAAACAAAACTGAACACGTACAGGGTGGTTTAAATTTTTGAAAAAACATGGTTCGCGGGCAAATAAAAAAAAAATAAGTTGTGATGGAAATTTTGAATACATTTTAGGGCAAGAATTTTGCCTAATATTGTTTTTGAAAATTAATAAAATTGAATTACCTGAAGAGAGATTCTCTCGAGTTCCACACCCAGTTTCGGCGAACGGTCTTCAGAGCGAACAGGACTACGAGAAGAACGGCGCTGGCCACCACCAGGCGTCGCCACTTTCGTAAGGCGTAGAGTTTAAAAGCGCCATGGGCAACGAGTATACAAAATCCGACACTGAAAGGAAACAAAAAAATTACATTAAAATTGAAAACACTCCACGAATCCATGTGTTAACGCAAATAAGTGTCCACAAGAACAGCGTGGCATATCCTGTTGTAGCTGAGAAATGTTGAGGCTTGATTGCCCAGCGTAGCACCACCGTATAGTTTAACCTAACCGTTCAGAGAAAAAACTTTTTTAATTCCACTAATAAAATACACCGTTATCATTTGAAAAAAACCTGAAATGTTTCTGTTTGCATTTTCTTCTGTCTAGAAATAATGTAGCATAACTTTCAAAAATATTGCGTCGTTTCAAACTCAACTGTCAGGCTTCTATTACAACAATAGTTTGTGTATTCTAAGAAAAATAAAGATAAAAAACAAAG
>JAUJYS010000717.1:0-20909 GCA_033995665.1 Melogona broelemanni
CCTGCGCCGGGAATCGAACCCGGGACCGTTGGCTTCGTAGCATGTCCCCATACCCACTGAGCCACCGGTTCGTACATCACATACATACACATAGTAGTGTGGTACATATAGTAATCACGCTTACCTGTTTCTGTAATTTGCTCGCTTTCCATGGCGAACCACATGTCACCATCTCCTCCTGCGCTTGTGCTGGTATCTGCTGCCATTCGGTCCGCTTGGCCTTGAAGCTTGCGGCATTTGATTGGCGACAGGGTCCACTGGTACAGAGGGTCGTACAGAAAGACTCCCAAGATGGTGAGAATGACTTCCTGGGACTCGCGCATCACCTCCAACGTCTTCTCACAAGACCTAAATTCGATAAAATAAACGCACTTTAAAAAAAACATATAGTATATCTATAAAAAAGAAAACAAGAAGGAATCATGACAATACAACCCTTTGAAAATATGTCAGCTCCCCAATAACTTTGTAAACCGTCTTTCCAGTACAAGTCCACAGTATTTGAATTTGCTTTTAACATTATTTAAAATATTTTTGAAAAACTCAGTCTTAATAAAATAACAATTATATACACTAATTATTTGAATGACCTTAAAAAATAAAGCGTTTAATAAATTACCTGGTAAAAATGCCGTCGGTGCCCATGACTCCCATTCCGTCGATCACATCTCGAGTTAGGCGAAACGGTACTGTCTCCGGGGTAGGTAAATTTTTACCCTGCTCGAAGGCAATTCCTGTAAAAAAAAGGACTTTGTAAGCAGCTGGATGCTTCAATGCGCAAAAAAAAACTTAAGCACGTTTACTTCAATGGAAGATAAAATTCCTACCAAGATCAATGTGAACGAACTCGGCCGTCTGTTTGTTGATGAGGATATTGGAAACGTGGCGGTCGCCCAATCCCAGAATGTAACCAACTGAAAAAAAAACGAACGTAATAATTTTTTTTCTTGCAACAATTTTCTTTACGTGCCTGAACCCAAAGATATGAACGTCGCAAAATACTCGTCAATAATGAAACCAAACTCACCGATGGAGCTGGTCGCAACGCTCTTGATGTAGGCGACCCTTTTCTCGTACCACACGGGCGGCTCGGGGAAATTTTCCAGGAAGAAGTGATGGAAAACTGGCTTCATGCGGTTACAAATGCCGAGGTAGGCATCTAGCTTTTCTGCTGGTGTACCTGTCGCGACGGCCTGTTGTATTGGAACAGAAAAATTGGAAACAAATTGATGAATGTCCAACGGCCTACGTCAATAACCTACAGCAGGTTAGAAGCACGGATGTAAATCAGGTACCTTCATTTTTGCTCTACAGGTGCTGGGCGCCCAATCCTTAGGGTTGTAACGCCTATGAGCACCTTCCACGCCGGTACCACCGACAAGGTAGTTGCCAATGGGTTCCGTATTACGGCACCATTCTAGCACGCCGCTCAACTGTGACAGGGGTACAACCTAGAAATTACGAAACCCACAATAAAATATATTTTATATCCTTTCCAGACGTAACTCAACGAAATCATATTTTAAAATGCTAATAATTCAAAATGACGAAGTTGCATAAATATTACTACACATTTAACATTCCATCAGAATGCAATATTGACAAGACTCGACATACAAACCTTGTAAGTGCCGACGGAAAGTTGTCTGAGGTTCGTCTCTGGATTGCTCTTGAGTAGACCGTTCACAATTGTAAAAACCTGCTGCATAACATTGTCTTGCCGCAAATCGTCGTTCCCCTGCACAGAATAAATGCAAACAATTAAAATTATTGTCTTGAAAACGTAACGATTAAAACAAGTCGAATGTCCAATTCGTAAGCGATAAAAGAAGTTACTGTAATTGAAATTTGGAAAATTTTCGTACGACATTTAAATGTTGGCTAATCAGATATTATCCAGAAATGAATAAGATAATAATTGCAAAACAAGGTAATATAGGAAATGACTAAAAATAATAAATAAAAAAAATTAGAAATCGATATTAAAAATAAAATAAAACAGGACTTGCCTTGACAAGTTGAAGATGTTCACGTCCATCGGACGACATACAACTGACTTTCTTCGGCACATTGACGCCGCCGCAAAGATTAAAGTACTTCTTGTACTGGTGTAGGTGCGGAATGTTGCGGTAGCTGCATGATGGATCCACCGGCACATTCATCGTGAGAGGCGGAACTTCCTTGAGCGAGGGCAACTTCATGAGCTGCAAGCTACCGGGAATGGCATGCTTGGCCGACTGTTGCAGCTCTCGCCCAGGCTGCCAGTAAGAGAACTCGATGAGCGCGTCACATAATCTGGTCATGCTGATAAGGATCGGACCAAGGGGGCCGTTAAACAAGGAGCTCAGCAGACACTGAGCAGCTACCACTCGACCCTCCTGCTCTGTCTTGGCGGCGGCACGTTTGGTCTGCTTAGAGAACTTGGCGTCCTGCGGCGAATTGCTAAGAGCGAAAATAATGGGCAGCGTGTGAAATGGATGGTCGACGGTGACTCGCCTGATCAACTGCTGCAGGGTGACCTGGAAGGGCGGTTTGGGCTTGATGTCATCCATCCGTGCCGCCAGCTGATAAATTAGGGGCAGGAACTTGCGAGACTGAACCAACTGGACGCACTCCTTCATGAGATCGTCTACCGGCGGGTGCTCGTTGTTGGCAAACCACAACGAGACCAGACGAAAGACGCGTGTGTCGTGCTTGTCACCCTGTCGCAGACAGTTGATGTAACCCTGGACGGCCTTGGCCAGGAACATGCGCCGGTTCTCCAGCGCCGTTTCCACCTCACTCCGGTCGATGTCAATCTGCGCGCGAAGGATGGTCTGCGTCCGTCTAACCTCGATTGTCTTGACTGGTTCCTGCTTCAGCTTCTCGAACGCCTTCTCTGACTGGAGAATCATCTCCTGTTTCGACAAGTAGATGGAAGACTCAATGTAGTCATGGATTCGCTGGTACTGGGCATCGGCGTAGCGAGCCGTGCTCAAATAGGCATTCAACAATGTGTCATCATGGTCATCATCATCATTGCATCCCTGCCCATCGCTGCCCTTGAACTTCTCCAGGATCGAAATAGACTTGTCTAGAAAGTCATCCAGCACCACAGTGGCATTTTCTGTCCTGGTCTCGATGAGCCAACCACCGTACGTACCCAGTGCCTGTCCATACAGCTTGGACTTTATCAGCCCCTCATGGCATCCCATCTCTTTGATGGTGGAGCCGAGCAAGCCAACGGCAGCCTCTCGCTCGATGCGTGACCAGAATGTTTTGGCCTCTTCCAGCTTGAAAAGCATTCTTTGCTCCAGCGACACTTTCGGCATGGTGGCCAGTCTGGCCACATATATTTCGGCCCACTGCAGGAGCCCGGCCGCCCTGCTCAGCCTCACCTGCTGGACAATGTGGCGCAGCAGGGGACGACGAAGTGACTCGCAATAGCCATTCGAGTCCAGCACCGAGCACCGCAGACTGTTGATAAGCTCGGCCTCCACGTTCATGCGCCGCAGCATGGTACCTTCGTCCGCCCACTTCTTGAGCACCAAGTCTCGCTTCGTGCCATCATTTAGGTATTTGCCATCAATAAGCTTGTTCAGCAAGGCTAAATTAGTGGCAGGCTGCCGCAGACTGCTCATGCTCTCCAGACTCGCATGCTTGAGATCGTCAATCACCAGTTTGTGGGCCTGCCTACACAAACGATCAAACCTCTGGCTGTCACCCTCACGCAAGGACAAGAGGGACTGGTGAACGCAGCCATTGAACAGGAGGCTGGTGTCATTCGCTCCACCGGATGCTGGCACTGACCACTGCGACATTTTCCAGGCGCACAGATTCTGATGCTCTCGAATGGAGTCGAGCTGGGCCACACTCCAGTTCCCACCCTCTACTAGATTATCAAAAAAGAGCTGTGACAGGTGATTGAGCCCCATTTTGTGCATACTATACAACAGACCGTCGGGCATGGCGAGGGTGCCCGACTGCATGGCAAGGTCACCAGCGCCCAGGGCTCGCTCCCATCGGCCCTCCCGCATGTAGTGATTGAGTCGCACCGTCTGGTCAGACAACCGGGACATTTGACATCCATGCACTGCATCTGAATCGCCGATGTGCTGGTGGATCTGTAGCAGCAGGTTCTGCACCTCCTTGGCACTGATAGCGCCACTCTGGAGGAGGCGATCGAGTTTAGACGTGGCCTTGTGAAAAGAGTGATTGGTCGATTGGTCTGATTGATCGCTCCCATTGCTGCCATCCATCTCTTGCTCACTACTTGTCTTATCACACCAGATCTCCACAAACATAAGGGCGGTGAAGTGAGCGCGGCAGTGGTCAGCCGCTTTGGCAACGTTTAGGTAGTTGATGTCCAGCCAGAAGTTGTTCTCCCATGCTGTCAGCATTTTGCCTCTCACCGGAGCTCGGTCCTGCAATCGCACATGCTGCACCACACTCAACATGACTCGAATGGCGCGCTTGTCTACGAAGATGGGACCAGTGGCGGTAGCTGTCGAACTCTGACTAGAGGGAGGACTAGTGTCACTGCTGCTCAGGTGACTGCAGAACTTGGCAAAAAAGGTGTCCACCCACTTGGACAGGATGGCCCGTGATGTCTGCTTGGTGGTATCGCAGAGCAGAATGGCATGGATCAAGAGGGGCATCAGCTCCTCGCAAAATTTGACCTGGGCCTCACAGATGGGCACCAGCAGCTGGGTCACCTCGCAGCCGCTCACTCTGGCATTAATGAGAGTGGTCACCACGTGTCGAAGCCAGGCCTCAAATTCCATATTATCGGGGCAGTCAAGGTCGTCCAGTACAGCAGCAGGTTCAGCAAAGGCCTGACGGGTGGGCTTCTTTTCATCAGTAAGAAATGGATGCAGGTACTGGAATAGGTGACCCACCTTCTTGTTGCGGTACACTAAGGCCAATTCGTGACCAGATCTGGTGGCCAGGATTCGTTTCAACACCCCACTAGCAATGCCCTTGATGGTGACGTCATCACCAATGAGGTAGGCGTGCAGCCGGTGGAACACGATGAGGAGTCTTTGGGAGGCGGTGTCTTGATCGAAAGCTTCGAGGGAGCTGGCTGTGACCGAGTTGGGTCGCAGCAGGGCCAGGGTGGGAAAGGTGACTGGGCCTATCTCGCCGAGACACATGGCTGCGTGGATCACCATGTCCGATTTCGGCGAGTAGTTCTCGCAAATGCGGATCAAAGCAATCACTACCCAGTACAGGAGCTGATCCGAGTCAGAGCCTCCGTCCATCAGTGCGACTAGCTCCTCCTTCTGCGAGGCCAACACCTGTTGCAGTCGCTCGAGTCCATCAATACGATGAAGAACTTGCGAGTGTTCTGCCCGTTTGAGAAAGTTTGCCATCTCCTCGCGCAAACTGGGCTGACCGCTGACAAATTTCAGGGACAAATGCTTGGTGCGAATGGCGGCAAAGACGTCCATATTGGGGAAGGGGTCCACGGTAACCATCTCGGCCTTCAAATCATCGCCATGTTCCAATACCAGATAGTTAAGGGTGGCGAGTGCCTGTCCAGCAGCCGCATGGTTACCATCACCATCACCGGCTACAGGAACGAGACAATCGACAATGATGGTCAGCAGCTTGGCCAACTCAACAGTGGCGCCCTCTACACCAACAAAGACCACCCGGTGCAGCAGGACGCACGCTTTAAAAGTTGTCACTTTGAGATCAAGTGACCGCAGTCGCATGATCTGATGTGAAATAGTGTAGATAGTGTCCTGCAGGACAAAAGCCCACGACCCGCCCAACCCAGTCTCAAACTCGTCCAGTAACAAACCAACAAACATGCTGTACATGGCCAGCCCCAGAAAGATATCATGGTCCTCCACACTGTCCTGCAGGTTAGTGTGCAACGCGAGAAGAATTTTCTGAATGGCATCCCTTGTCTTGCAGAGAAGGGTGACCAAGGACTTGGGGTCATTGCAGGCCTGTGTGATGTAGTGCAAAGATGCCTGGATAACTGATGGTATGTAATAGGGTGGATTGGGCTTGGGTAGCTCACCACTGCCATCGCTGGTGCTGCTCTCGTAGAGACACTTGAGCAGGGCGACCACCACTCGATCCAGGTTAGCCATGAGGAGGTCATTGACCACCGCCGGTGTTAGCAGCTCTTCCAATTGTTGGTGGCACTCGCTGGCCCGGCTCTTGACTGATGCGTCGACGCGATCGTCATCCTGGGTGGCAAATCCTGGCAGGACCAGAGTCATGATGTGCGGATAACACTCTTCCACCAACTCCCGCCAGGGACGTTCCAAAATCTCACTAATTAAGTTGCGAGTGTCGGCATCTTTGGTGGCGAAGATGATAGGTACGATGATTGGGTAGTAATGTCGCACGAATGTCATTTTTGGTTCGAATATATCCCACAGGTAGCTGTCCAGTCCGAATCCCTTGTCCAGGCACTGCTGCAAGAGGTAGCCCATGTGTGCTGCGACAAACTGATTTAGTAATAAAAAACATTAAAAAATATTTTTACAAAAAAGAAATAATTTTACTAAAAAATAAAATATTTTAACAATTAAGAAATTATTTTACTCAAAATTTTATTATTTTAACAAATAAGTAATTATGTTAACAGAAAATGAATTATCTTTACGAAAATTAAATTTATTTTAACAATTAAATTTGCACCCGAAATTTAACATTTGAAAATATTCAGTAAAACTGATCAAACGTAAATAAAATCAGCGACTTAAAATAAAATTGAAAATATGATTAAGTTTCCTGAGTGCAATATATCAGTTTAATATCGTAAATTGGACTGCAAATTTTTATTAGCAATTTAAAATGTTATTCAGACACAAATTGAAATTACCATTTATACAAATTATTTAAAAAAAAATTATATTTAAAGCATTTTTAAAATTCGCACTATTTTTTTTTGTACTTTACTTTTTTGTTTATAATTTAATAGCAATTTAAAACGTCTGCAGTTAAAAAAAAATGTTAATCTGCCACAAATCGAAATTACCATTTGCACAAACTATTGTAAGTATATTTTAAATAATAAAAGTAGAAGCTAAATTTCTACAGAATTTAATGTCAAAAATTATAATTAAAAATAGCTATAAATTAAAGTTCTTTCTCTACCAAAGAGAAATGGAAACGGCAACTTCTTGTGTAATATCGATGTTTTTAATAAAACCAAGAATTTCGTAGCACATACAGAGATGTTATGTAATTGGGTAGAACATTGAGTGTAGTTGTATAGGTGGAACTTATAAAAAAAAATAGTATGACTTTTTCCGCGGGTCACGCGATCCTATCATCCGAACAGCCATTTTCGTGTCGCTACATCTTCCTCAGGACCCACAGGAAAAACCTTTTTACTTTTTTTATATAACATCTCTGTAATATGCTACGAAATTCTTGGTTTTATTAAAACATCGATATTACACAAGAAGTTGCCGTTTCCATTTTTCTTTGGTCGAGAAAGAACTTTAATTTATAGCTATTGCAACCCAACGGCTCCTATAACTTTCCATTAAAATGACAATTAAAAATATCGCGATTATTACTAACCTTGTCAGTCGACTCATATTTCGACGCTGCCGCAATCCGTTCGATCGCCTTGCGCACAATGCTCCTGGAGGTGGGGACTTCACGGCCATGCTTAACCAACGCGAAAAGGACTGGCTTGACGCATCCAGCGATGGCAATATGGGTGAGGGCGATCAGCGAGGTTGCCGTCCAGTTGAACTGTAAATCCAGCTTAGCCAGATAACCGTCCTCTGCCACCGCCGAATCCTCGATGGCGTCCTGAACCTGACACAAGAGTTGTTCTTGCTCACGCAGGGTAGCCAAGGTGGCGGTCTTGGTAACCGGATTCCAGCGCCGAACCAACGCCATAATGTGTTCGGCTGCATAGGAAGAGACATCATACGGATGCGATGATGACCTCAGGAACTTCAGAAGCAGAGCCGGGGAAACAGCAGCGTGATCTCCCGTGGCTCCTGAATCCCGGGCAAACACCACCGGATCGCACCGGGTCAGGGCCACCACCACGCCAGCAATACCGGAATCAACAAGTGGACTCGACCTGCCCTTGACCCGACAATCCCAAAATCCATCCACCAAGTGGACGACCCTGCCACGCACCTCCGCATCAGCTGTCTCCAGCTTAGGCAGGAGGCGGGCCAGCACGCCCAGCAGCATGTTGCTCCGCTCAACGTCCTTGAAGAAGCTCCTGCACAGGATCCGTAGCACGTTCACCATCATCTCCATGTGCTGGTTGTTAAGCTGCTGAAATGAGTCTGAGAGCTCGAGCAGGATGGCCATGACTAGTGGTAAGTGTTCGGCTGAGTCTGGCTTGAAGGTGGGTCGGGTGATCGGCTCCAGCAAGCGTGACTGGACCGAGTGGTGGGATTCGGCAGTGGCCCGGCCGGCTGCTGGTGGGCGCAGCGGGGAGAGGAGTGGCGCCCGTGAGTACCGGCACAGGCAGGACAGGGTAGCCACGGCCATGGTCCGCAGGTCGGTGTGCTCGATGCTCGTCCCCCCCGCTGCGCTCTCGGTCGGAATGGCCGCGGCTTCCATTGGCATGCTCTCGTCAAAATCAGAGTCGTAATCCATGCCATCCACCGTGTCACCGCTGACTGCCTCTGACCTGTTGTAGATGAGCTCCACCAAGATGGTGACCAACTGCTCGGACACCATCTCCCGACAAAACTGGGTCATGGCTTTGCAGTGATCCAAATCTCCCTCCCAATGGCACATGCGGTGAAGCCAGGTGATCACCATCAACAGCGTCGGCATCTTGGACATCGAATTCTCACTCTCGTGCAAGCTCTGCACGTCACGTGCTAACTTGAGCATCAGGTTCTGGAGGAGGTCGCACATGCGCCCGCGCGCCAGATCGTCGATGGACAATATGCAGTGGCGGATGGCGCTGCCCAGAAACTTGGCCACCAGACAGCATGAAAAACTAACCGCAGCCACCGTGTCACCCTGGCTGACCGTGTCCAACAGGATGGAACATTCTCGGTGGAATAACTCCAAGATTTTATCCCTGACGGTTTGCAGCACAAAATGTTTCTTACTGGGCATCTCCTGTATTGGAGGAACGTGCGAAATGACCATGTCACTGAAGGTGGACCGCAAGTAACTGGTCTCCAGGTTGGTGATGGTAGCAGCCACGAGATCGATCAACTGGACGTCGATGACGCTGCAGTTCCTCAGAGCCAGCCCGGCCAGGATCTCACCCATAGCCTCTACCGTCAACCTGTCAAATGAGGTGCGATGATCAGTGGACTCCTTGGTCGGATCAGCCAGCAACCAATCCAGCAGGCCCAGGCGTATGGCCACTGTTGGATCGGAGGTTGGGGGTAGCTGGTGGTAGGCATGGTGGCCGGAAAACTTGGACAAATCGCCATGACGCAGAATGGCAGCCAAAGTGCGGATGGCATGCGGTGATGGACCGGCACCTAAACCACGGACAAACAGGACTTGTAGTTCCGCACCAGCGCTTACAATTCCCCACGCGATTAAACCTCGAATCACGGCATGCGCTTCAGCCACGCACTGGTTCACCGTCACTGTCCGAACAGCGGCGTCATAGATCTTTCTCCAGTAGACGATCAGAGGATCGGCAGTGTATGTCGTCCTGGTGACACTGTGGCAGTAGGCCATTAGTGTGCTGCTGATACAGTCCAGAATGTGAGCCATGATGGTCGACTGTTTGCACTCCACCTGGAAATTGTAAAGCAGCTGCAGGAGGCGGATAAACTCATCGCGGGTGGCCACACTGGTGGGATAGCGTCGGAGCAGGGCGCTCAGAAACTGGAGCCACGGTGTCGGCACCCCGCTGTGACTGACTGGCACCTGGAGCTGGTCAATCAATGCGCCCAATCCCCGACTGAGTCGTTGCTTCTTGGCAGCCGCACCACCAACACCACCACCATTGGCGCCCCTCCCAACGCCGTCACGGTTCGAAAATTCCTGATGGCTCACATTGACCAGCAGATCGAGGAAATCGGGCGCTAATACGCAGTCCTGGAATCTACTTTTGACCGACGACGACGTTAGATCTTTGGTTAAGATCTCGTACAGTCGATGCAAACTTCTTTTCCAGGCCGTGTTGTCAATGGCCACCATGCCTTGGTCCTCGGTGGTGGCGCCACCTGGATGGTGACACTTAATTTGTAGAGAGAGGAAGCGGAAGATGGCGCTCTTCAAGGGCTTAGTGCACGAGTCGTCCAACAGGAGCAACAGTTCGCCGGCGATCTCCTCGCCTAGGTGACAGACCTGGCGGCGGCAGTCGGTGGCCACCAGCGTGCAGAAGGAGTGGCAGGCGGAGACAAGCGAGACGTGGAGGGAGGCGTTGAATTGGTGAGTGCGGCTCTGGCGGACGGCGTCGCGGTAGAAGGTGAATAGGAGGTTGGTGTCAAGGGACGCCTGCAGGGCGCTGATCCGGACCAGGCTATCCAGGATTCGCAGGATCTGGCTGAAGTTGGAGCCGGGTTTTAGGTCCCTATACAGTTTAATGTAGACGCTGATAAACTCTGTAAAAACAATTAAAATACTAATTATAATAATAATGTAAGGTGTGAAACTAGCACTCCATATAGATCGTTGGCACAATCTTATTTCCAGCGCTGTTTGCCCCCTTAGAAGAGAAGGAAAATCACAAATCTGTATTGCCATTCATTTTTATTGACGTGTTACTGGTGGATTGAGTAGCTGGTGCTTACCAGTCATAAATAAAATTGTCAATCTGCAATTTAACAAAAATGAATCTTTCCCTTCCTTGATGCCCTTGAGACATGTGTTTGAAATTATGATTGTGCAAATGAGCGAATCAGGGTAGGCATAAGAAGTAAAATTAACATTTACGTTCTAGTAATTTTATTAAAGCCTACAATAATTTAATCACAATATTAAATTGGCGTACGAAATCAAAATATTTTTATCATTGTCTGGCTATGCAATTTTTCTTATTTACCGTTAAATTGTTTGTGTAACAGAAAAAAAAATTGAAATTCAAAAAAGATGGTGATGTAAAAAATACACGTTCACATATGAACATTTGTAATGAGAAAAAATAAACAATAATTTTTTACCATTCGAAACAGCGGGGGAGACTTCGCGCATAACGGCAAAATTGCCAAGAATATTCCTGTCCAGGATAGTGGTATAGTCAACCAAAAACTGTTCCCTCATAAAGTCGTTCCGAATCATCTGCAGCATGTGATTGGTCAGCAAGGTAGTCTTGAGTCTGGGCAAAACTTCATAAAATGATGATATCGTTAGCTCAGAAGATTCAGAGTATCACCGAGACTTTTTCAGCCACGCCAAACGCCACTGACAATGATCAGATTGTTTAAATACATACCAGCGTATGCCTTCGCCACAACAAGTTTGAGCAATCCGATGCACTCTATTTTCTTGCGACCAATGGTACTCAGCATAGTTGCAGTCAACGCTGGCTTCTTGAAATCCTTTTCTAACCCTTCGACTTCCTAAAATAAACGACGCTAAAATCCGTTTAAAATCTGCAAAGCGCGCAGTTAAACTTCATACACAGGAAAGTTGGGAAAAAAAAACAATTTGAGGCTCACATTAGAGCCTTAGGCTAACTAAACTCTCAGAGTTGAGGTCAAGGGCCAAAAGGCGTTGTATATTTATTGCAACTTGAAAATAAACCAAAAAAAAAACAAAAACGTAATAATAATACTCACCATTTGGAGATAACCTTTCACAGACTCAAAGAGACGATCCCAAGTGTACCCTTTCTTCCTGTCAGAATTGGTATTCAAATACTCCAAAACACCGGAATTATTCAGGAAAATCTTGAGCTCTTGCATTTGTTTCTGCAAAAATTAGTAAAAAATATAATAATACAAACCAATCAACCAAACCGATAATATAATCCAACTTAAAAATATAGAAAGTTTAAAGACACTATCGACACGATAGAGTCTGCTCGGTGTGCACCGAGGATTAACGACGATATGTTGGCTAAACCTAAAAAAAACGAATAAACGAAGAATTAACTACTATTTGCGATACAAAACAAAGTCATGATTGAACAAACCGTATACCGTCGTCAAACGTTGTCAAATTTTTCGTCAAACGTCAAAAACGTTGTGGTTGTCAAAACGTATTTCCTTGAAGCATTAGCCTACAAATAAATTCAGTATTATATACTGACTAATTCATTATTGCAAGCAAGTATTAGGTAAATTTGTTATTGGAAACTGACCTTATTGAAAACTTAGTTCATAGCGCCGTGGTAGGCACAGAGCTGAAATTTAACCCTCCGGGTAAATGTTAGTGGGGAAATAGTCGGAAACTTCTCCCAAATTATATTCTTCTGAATTAGCAGTTATGGGAAGGAGGACGAGAATGGCAGCTGGTATAGCCAGGTTGCCTTCACCTCTAAGCTCTGGACGAAGCTATGAGGGCTGACACCAGTACCCCAAGATCGAATAAACGAGAGCCTGCGTCGGGAATCAAACCGGAAACAGCCCGCTCCGGAGTATGTTGCCATAACCACAGAACTAGACGAGACGTATAGAGCTAGACGGAACGTATAGAGATCTAAACGGGGCGTCTCCGTTATTCTTGATTCTTATTTTTCAGATAGTGGCAGACAAGAACCTGGGTATCGTCACCGACGAAGACGCCGACGACTTTGTGGAAGAGCTCAACGGCGACATAGAGACCATCCTCTGTCAGCTTTGGGACATGTCGGCCCACAAGGTTTATATGCAGTTCAATACGGTTCAAAAACGCGTGTATTTAGGTGTTCAACGACGCTGTGTCGTGATGAGTTGACGGGATTTTTTTCTGTGACGTGTAGGACGTCGTTCACTTCCTGTTGGGAATGCCCACGTTGGATCTCATCGCCGATGCCATGACGAGAACCAAGATTCCTAGACTCACGGTAAATATGTTTTGAGTCGTGCTCCTTTCTTGCGAGGTCGCCATTTTATCCTCGAACGCTATATGACAGATTAAAAAAAAGAATACATAATTTGTTTTTAAAAGTTGAAATAAAGCCGCATAATATTTTAAAGAATTTTAAAAACAATAATTTATAATTCTTTACACTGCGACTTTTGACGACATGGCGTATATTCGACATCAGATATTGACATCAATGTTAAAATAAAGCCGCGTAAAATTTTAAAGACTAATAAAACTACAGTTTCGAATAATGATGATAAACATAGAAGTCTAACTACATTTTAACGCTGCGATCATTGACTACATTAATTGAGGAGAAATTTCAATTTGACAATTGGTTTCGTTGAGGTTGCTTACGTTCTGATTTCAAAAGAAAAAAATGTTTCAAATGTTTTTTTGTTTTTTTGCGAATGTGATAGTTTTAAGAATTATTCTCGGAAAATCAATTTTAAGCGGCAATTGCGACATTGTTTTGTGAAAATAACAATGTCGATATCTTGCAAATCACCTAAACACGCGTGATTGGATTAAAACGGCTCTTACATTTGTCATTCATCAGGAAATTGTTGCTGGCATCACTGCCAACTTGGCTTGCCAGGAGGAGGGGTGCCAGAAGTTGACGGAACACGAGAAACTAAAAACCGTCGCGCTCCAGTTGCTCGACGTGTCCGACCCGCCGACACTCCGGGAAGTATTTAGGTAAAATCCCGTGAACTATGTAAATTTTCGTCGATCTCAGAGCAACTGAATTTCAATATCACGAAATCCCTTCGAAAAGTGTTTTCCCAAATGTCTTAAGTTTCCCACCTCACTCCCCCTCTAAACAAATAGGTTCACAGCGGCAAGCCAAATATAATTTCAACTCTTTCCAGGTTTTTACTGATCTGTACACAGAGCCAGGCGCATTCCGCGACGTGGTTGAAATTGTACAGGGAAGACGATAACCTTTTGACGCATTTAACGTTCATCATGGCCAGCTCGACTAACCGTAAGTCGTCAATAGGCACCGGAAATCCGAACATCCCTTTTTATCGACGACTCGTAGCCCAGTCGGTTTTACAATCGGCTGCGGTGCGGCTGTCCCTGAGTTCGATTCCCGACGCGGGCTCTCGTTTATTCGATTTTTGGCTGCTGGTGAAATGGCGCCCTTCACATATTTCCACAGCAACACGAGGGGTACAGAATGAATGATGGATTTTGTACATAATAAAGCCCCTAAATACCCCAGGATCGAATAAACGAGAGCCTGCGCCGGGAATCGAGCTCGGTATCACCCGCTCAGCAGTCTGTTGCCATACCCACTGAGCTAGACGGGTCTTAATACAGGGGTTGGATAAAATAATGGAAACCGCTCTATATGGTGTAGTACAAGCATATATGTTTCCATTATTTTGTCTAACCGCTGTAGTTCTGCAGTCCACTGCAGTGATTTGAAAAAAAAATTCTCTGACGATCGGGTGTTTTCTCGATGTTCTGACTTGCTAGTCCAGCTGCTCAAGATGGCCGGCGAGTTTGTCGACTACGTGTTGGACGCCGTCGAAGACTTCTGTTCCGACTGGGCCTCCATGGAGCTTGTGGATTCCATGATCGAAGCTATGCAACAGATTGGGTAAGCTGTTTATCTGGAAAATGGCGGTAGCTAGTCACCGTTAACTAGCTAGTCAACGCAAAATTATGACGTAAATTTATTTTATTGTTTCTCTCAATTTAATTATATTTTTTTACTATTTTGTTTTGTAAAAAACCAGAGTTGAAAACAAGTCTACGATTGAAACATATCTTCACATTCTTCAATTGTTGTCCACCTCCGACAAAGGAAAGGAAGGCCTGGGTAAGCGTATGTCGTTGATTTTGTCCCATTAAAAAAATATTATTTACGTTCGAGAAAAAGTTCTTTATAATGTGCAAAGAAGATACTCTCATCAAGCATTTTCTTTAACAGAATAGAACGGACCACTACCAAGCACACACCAGGACATTTTCTTTAAGCCATTTTTTACATTTAAGTAAAGCTCAAATGCTCACTAGCTCAAATGCAGGCAACTTTGTGGACATATTTTGTAAAGTCCCAAAAGCCACTGGATTCCGATATTTTTTCTAGACGTCGCGTAAATGTAGCAATAGTGTGAATTCATAAAACGAAATTGTGTCGTGGAAATGCAGCGATTCGATTTTACAAAATTTAGCTAAAGAGTAACTTGAATTACGCTATGAAAAGTGCCTCTTCGACAGTGTTGGGTACGTTCCTTTAGAAAAGAAACTAGTTCCCGTTCCTCCCTCCTCCATGAAGAAAGGACCGAAGACGTTCCTCGTTCCTTCGATTTTAAAAATAAACAAAAATTGAGTTCGTTGCGGTTGTCATTAATTTTTAACGCAGTTACCGACTAATTGGATGGCAAACAACTATTACCAAATTCCCCGACAAATATCTTTTGAATTTCAAAAGGTTTAAGTCTTTTTTGTCATAGGAAAAAATGTAAATCAGAAGGAAAAAGAACAAAAAAAACCGCCATTTTTATCTAATGGACCGTCCCAAATCCTTGGACGTTCCTCAAAAATAGGAACGAGGACGTTCCAACGTACCTCAGAAAAGGAACGAATTCCTTGGATCGAGACTTCCTTCGCCGTTCCTACACAACACTGCTTTTTAATTTCGCAATTTTTGGTCACCTGATTGGAATTTTCTCGTTCCATTTCCAGTGAAACACGCCGATAAGGTCGTCAGGATGGTCTCGCGCTACATGGCCTATTTGTGCGACGACGACTGCATCGACATTCTGGGACGCGAGTCAGGGCTGGTCTCCACGGTGCTGCTCATGCACGTTCTTCTGATAGCGTCGCCCGAGAGCGTCATCGAGCTCTTCAAGCGAGGTACCAGTTGTGGTTGGGCATTTCTTTTTCTGCGTTGGGTGCTAGTTAATTTATTTTTTGAAATGTGCACCGTGAGCCAGAAGTTTGTGACCTATCCCGCCATAGCTCTATTACTCAGCTAGAAATTGAGCGGATGGTTATAAAAAGCACAAAAGTATGATTGATATTTTGATATTTTTTATTTTTTAAATTTCCCACTACTTATTTTGCATTTTGAGGTGGCGCTGTGTTAATGCAACTGGCGCGCGCTGCATCGTCTGCTCTCTGTTGTTGTAACAAACAATGGCGTTCACAGTGAAGGACAAAATTGCGATCAAATTTCTTGAAAAAATTTTGAACATCAACTGAAATAACCGAGAGTGTTAAGGCCCTTGCTTGTGGTCGGTTGGGTCTTTAAATTTTCTCAGTTTTAATTAAAAACGACGATTTAGCAATTGTATTTTTTCACAATCTGTTGTGCAATTATACAGTTGAACAAATATATGTTGACATATTTGCGATTGTTGAGGGACATTCCTGTAATCGTTTCTTTATATATTTATTTCTATCAACTAAAATAGCTCATAGCTTCGCAATTATTTACTCCATATCTGTGCCAAATTTCATAACAGCACGACTATTTTTAGCTGTGCTATGGCGGAGGGGATCTCGTAATTATGACTCACGGTGTATATATTTGTTTTATTTGCCAGACATGAGTTTGCGTTTCGTGATCAAGCTAACGACGAGAGCGTTCAGACGATCGCCCAACACCGACGATAACACCTCGGACACAGTCGACCCATCCCAAGTCCTGAGGACGTTGCTGGAAGAGTCGCTGGTTACGTTATCAGAGGAACTCCTCAGCAGTGAAAAGGTGATTTTTTTTTCCCCCACATCTCCTTTTACGTTTTTTAACGTGTTTGTGGTCTGTCATTGTCATTCTGCTGGTTCATGCTGTTCGACGTCGATTTTATAATGCAATAATTAAAAGAAGAAAAAAATAGGGTGCGTTTGATGAGTTAAGAATATTTTTGTTGAAGCGTGATGGAGCCAGACTGTGCTTCGCGTAGGACGGGGTAGACAATCAGACATAAAAAATAGGAATTATGAAACTGTCGAGTTTTTTTCGGCGCCGGGAGATGATCGCCTTTTTTAATGGAAAATAGGAAAAACATAAATGCGAGAGGAAGTATTTAATCTATCAGTGTACTGAACTCTGTTTTGTTTTGAAGAACACCAGCTTTTTTAGCAATTTATGCATAATTTGTAATCTATGCTTTGCTTCATACCGAAAGGGCACCGATTTGCTTTTCGACGAGCTGAGCAAACAGGACAAGAACAACACCGAAGCATTTCTGGTGTGGACCAAAACTTTTCAAAAGAGTCAGGAGTTGTACCGGCGGCTGGTCAATGTCTGGCTGGCCGACAACACCCGCCATCACATTCGCCTGATCAACGCCTTCGAGAAGGTGGTGAACCTCGATGTCCGATCGAATGCCGGATCAGCGAGTGACGTGGCTGGTTCTCGCTGGGATAACAAGGATAATAAACAGCAAGAATAACAGACTTTACAGAAATCCGGCGCAACGACGTTTAATTATGTTCCATCGTTTGTGAGCAATGGCTGTAATCCTCATTTTGTACTTTTTCTTAACAAATTTTTAGCAGCATTAATAAAATTGTGTATATTTTTTCTTGTTTTTCGCTTGTCGGTCTCAAAATTAATAAATCGGACCCGTTCCCGATGTATCATTTTGCTCCCTAGTGGGCACCCAAGGTTTTTAAAAACTTATCGTAAGGTTGCGAGAAAAAAAAATATTTTTTGTTATCTAATTGATAAAATGTATATTTCAATAAATATTGACTTGTACGCGCAAGTAAATTACGCACAAGAATGCGTTTACTTTTTGACGCACCCCTGCGCGTCACAACTCGCGCGGCACGTGCATTCTCCAAATCATGTGAAATGCTGTTGATGGACCAATTTGGCGCCAATCTCTCTGCTTATCATTCCCGTTATACCAGCTAGTGTCAAGAGAGCTCGCGGAAATATGGATAAAGAAAAGGTAAATTATTGCGTGGTTTTAATGGAATATTTGCAAAATGTTTATATGGCGAAACTCGAGAAAATATGATTGTGTCCTCCAACCCCACACGATTCAAAGAAATGAATTGTTTTGCACGTCTTGCGGATACATGCGTGAACAATGTAGAAATAAGGAAAAGGAAAAATTGTCGAGCGTCATTGTTTCCCGCTTAATTGAATGCTTGTATAGGGTGGCCAACAGGAGGTTTACAGACACTTCTGCGAAAAATTAATTGAACTGGAACTGTCTAACGTCGTGATGGAAGTGACCATCGGAGAAGTGGGCGCACTAGCCAAAACATTGCTGGTGTCGAAGAGTTGGTGTGCAGGTGCAGGTTTCATTTTGCGTAAGAAAGCAATCGCATTTCATAATTTTTCAGTGATTCCCATTTTTAATTTGAAGAATTCGATTGATGCCTTCACTGATTTGCACGTGCGCGGTGCCAATTCATAAAAAAAGGAAGGTTAAAAAAGGAGGATGAAGGAAAAATAGGACCAACATGTGTGCCAAATTTTATTTGAATCAATTAAAGATCTGCAATTTTTGGATGAAATTTATAGTGAGTCGTTTTTTTTCTTGGCCATTCTGTATGTGTGCAATGATGCAAAGTTCATCCGATCTAATCGAGAGGTTAGCGTGCTCGCTCGCCTACCACCGGATTTGGGTTCGATTCCCGGTGCAGCCGATCGTTGGATTGGCTAGTGGTACTGCACGGAGGAAGGCAATGGCAAACCCCCCTCTGTATTCTGCCAAGAAAACTCTGCTCCCTCGAATCACCAGGTGTCGGAGGCTGGAGGGTCTGGGCACTGCCATCGGCAGTGGTCTGGGTCCGACACGAATAACTCAACAACAATATGTGCAATATTATTCTCGTTAAAACAGAAGGAAATACATAGACATAAGCGATTGCTTGTTGTCAGTTGTGTCTTTAAATTTTCTTTTCTACATTATTCTTGTTTCCATCCCATCTAATCAGCTCTTTCCGGATTACGACGTGGTGAAGGTGGACGGCCGGTACGTGGGAAGATTCCGTGCCACCTACAAGTTCCTCAATGGCCAACGATGCCCGTTTCGGCCCTCTGGGTTCAGCAAACTCGTGCCTGCTGAAGAAGTTGATGTCACGATTGGCACCAACGTTCGTGTACTGGAGACGGGTGACAAGGGCATGGTCTTCATGATAACGAATGAGGGAGTGGTGGTCCGGCTAACCAGCAGCGGAAGCCGCAACAAGTTGGTCACCGTAATCCGCACCGGAATGATCGTCGGCAATTTTCAAGGCGAAATCGTGGAACGTTTCCAACTTGAGGTGGTCGTCAAGCCGCCGAAAGTGAAACCGCACGTTAATCAAATGGTTAGAAGTAGATGCCATGGCATGTGGACAGAAAATGAGAACCCTTGTCACGTACATGTTTTATATCAATGTATATCACGTGTTAATATTTTACTCGTTTAAATTGACAGGTCTCGTTTAAATGTGGGGGATGAGAGGATGTTTACCCTTGTCGAGTCGTCTCACTACTGGCGACGTCACGGACAAACGCTCTTCAACGTTCTCCACTCTCTCAACGCTCTCAAACGACCTCCACTCCGGATATTTTTTATTGAAATTGCGTTCATATCGATGTCTTATTTGAAGTTTTGTTCATATCGATGTCATATTTGAAGTTGCGTTCATCCAGTTAAATGTATTTTTTTCATTTGAAGTATTGTCTGCATCTTTTTTGGTAGTCGTGCAAGGAAAAAAAGAAAATTTCTCAGTCGATTAAACATTTTCATTGTTTATTTAAAAAGACAAATTCCACGTGCAACATGTGTCATTTTGCCACACGAGACAGACGAATTTTATGACGTGCGCAAATCCCATCGCCAATATTTGTGCAAGCAAGTTATTAGTCAATCCAAATGTGTCTAGACGTTATTTTCCTGGCAATATTGTTGGTAACGTTTCTCCTGTTCGAGGTAGATTTTCGCGAGCTTCTTTTGTTGGCCTTTGCTGATCTCCTTTCCCGCTGTGTCGTGCGTAGGAATGCCCTAATAAAATTTAAAAAACCAATACATTTGTTTGACATACAGTCCACCATGCTACTTAAAATATCCAGTGTTGGGTAAGAACGGAACAGAAAAGTTCCGTTCCTAGGAACTGGTTCCTTTTTTGAGGAACAGGAGCTGGGGTTCCTTTCCTGGGTAGTTCCTTTTGCCATAACCTTCAATTTTCTAAATTGTGTCGACAGCGGAACAATTTTGCTGCATCAAACAGAAATTGCTAAAGATTTTGATTATGTTGGAAACTTTTGATCTTGCAAAATTCGTCCTGAAGATTCCGCAAATGTTTTTTTAAAATATTTTTTAATCGAAGGAACTGGAAAATTCCAGGTCCTTTTAAAAAAGAACTTAGGAACGCCTAAGTTCCTTTTAATATTTGAGGAACTGGGACGGGAATTTTTTTTTCGTCCTTTTTTCGTCGGAGGAACTGGAACTGATTCCTTTTCAAAAGAAGTGAACCCAACACTGCCAATATTTCTTTCACAGATTCATAAAAATTTTAATCGCACCTTGTCGTCAAATTTGGAATATTTGTCAGTCTCCGATTTGAATAGTTCCGTAGGTGGGATTTTTCTCTGCGCATCTTTAGCGGCTTGTGCTTCGAGCAGTTGCAACCGCTTCTTCGCCTTTTCCTCCAGTTTTGCTTTCTCCAGACTTAATTTCTGATCCCGTTCCTTGAGCAACGTCTCTGCATCGACCAGTTTCACCACCGGGGGCAATCCTACGTACAATATAAACGAATTTTATTTTTTTGAAAGAATTGTAATTTTGGTTCTATAAGATAATGATATTTAGCTCATTTAAATAAAAAAAACTAATAAAAAAAACAATTGTCGGATATTTTAGCATCGTGATTCAAAATATAAACCCGAATCTTCGTTATCAAATAAACAC
Organism: Melogona broelemanni; assembly: GCA_033995665.1. Lineage (NCBI taxonomy): Eukaryota > Metazoa > Arthropoda > Diplopoda > Chordeumatida > Chordeumatidae > Melogona > Melogona broelemanni. The sequence continues at coordinate 20,790 of JAUJYS010000717.1, forward strand.
ATTTTTTTTTTTTTTTATAAAGTCACCGTAGCGCCTAGTGCACCACAGGACTACTTCACCCTCGTGTCTCTATGGAGATATGTGAGGGGCAGGGAAGGGCTGGGAAGGAGATTGGCAGCT
>JAUJYS010000718.1:0-20908 GCA_033995665.1 Melogona broelemanni
ACTGACTTACCTAACCAAAAACCTAACATCAAGTGACTAATCAGGTGAGACTGACTTTCGCTACGCACCTCACTCCACACCGTATTTTCAGGTCGCTCATGTCTTGAACGTGTAACTTAGCCGTTCAATTCTATTCGCCAGAAGCCAGCGAATTAGCTGCGAATACATTCGCAACTCACCTGCAGTGCCGCCTAGTTGATGGCAAACTTGCTGCGATTTGCGCGCTTCAGCTGCATTCGCCGCGATTATTCGCCTAGTGAAATACCGCCTTTAATAATAACATTTCATAAACAAGCCCAATTTCTTGACTCACGCCCGTGAGTCATAAAATCGGGCTCTCTTTTGCTGTAGTTGATTAATCGCCTGAAAATGGTCGGATTGTAATGAATTTTGGCACAGATATAGAGTAAATCATTGTGAACCTATAAGCTATTTCACTTTTCTTTAAAATGTCCACCCGCATCAGCTCAGCCCGCGCGAAGTTTGGAATCGCCATTTCCGCACTGACACACCAATGCACGCTGTTAATGCATTGAGCGCCAGTTGCTCTAATGCATGCAGCTTCACCTCCAATGTGCAAAATTCGTATAGGGAAATTTGAACATATCAAACTTCAAAAAAAGTCATTCATACTGTTATACGTTTGTGTTAAATTTTAAAACAATCCGGACGCCCTGATTGCCAGATAACCGACCCCCCCCCCTCCACCCCCGTTGCTCCGTAACTCTCGTATTGCTATGAAATTTAACACAAATGTATTACAGTATGAATGATTTTTAAGATAAGTTGTAGAGACAGAAGCTCGGTCTCTGCAGTAATCCAATGTTCGTCAATAATAACTCCAAGAATGGTCATCTGAGACGGTTCAACGGTCTCAGATGACTTCGGTCGTGAACTAGTTCTACAGTTAAAAATATTTTTTACCGCGTCGCGGCGTTTAACTGACCATTCATGGAGTGATCCACATTTTCACCAGTACCCCAGGATCGAATTAACGAGAGCCTGTGCCTGGAATCGAACTCTGGACCACCCGCACCGCAGTCGGTCGCAATACTTACATAAATTTTATATTCGTATTCTTATTCGTATATAATTTTTATTTTTTTTTGTATAGCTAAATAAACTAATTATAAGGCGTCAAAATTTTAAAATATTAATAGTATGCTTTTTTATATTGATATTTTAAATAATCAATCATAAGGCTCTCACTCAGTTTGAATCACGTATGTATCATAAATAACAATTAAAAAAATAATAATACTTATTTTTTAATGTCCAGTAGTGAGATAATTACATATTTTTATTCTTAGATCAATATATACCGCACGTTTCGTTGGGCACCGCGCAATTAATTTATCACCCGTCTCAGGTTAAGAAAATTATTTTTATGGAACAGTTACTGGACTGAATTATGATTCATGAATTACTGAAAATTCGATCGTATATCAATGTGCTGTTTGAACTTCATTTGCTACTGCAGGGAAAGGAAGGCTCGGCTATGAGAAGTGACGTCAGTACACAAGGATCGAATAAAAGAGAGTCTTCCCCGGGAATCGAACCCGAGATCGTCCGCTTCGGTTAATGTTGCCATACCCACAGAGCCGTCGGTTCGTACAAAGATACTGGTGGAAATGGTGCTAAATATTTTAAGGAAAACTTTATGAAAATGTTAATAAGTCGTATTCTTAAAATAAACCAACTTCCGGTATTACAATCGGTGTGCACAATCGTCAACAATACAACACATACTTTATTTCCTTACAGGGCTTACGGAAGACAGTTCTGGTGTTTGACATGGGTGGAGGCACTCTTGATGTTTCCATTTTAAATATCAAAGATGAGATATTTGAAGTCCTCTTCACGAGTGGTGACTCTCATCTTGGTGGTGAAGATTTGACCAACTCCCTCATTAATCACTTCACCGCCGAATTCGAAGCAAAAACCGGAAAGGATGTTTTCGAAAATCCAAAGGCATTGAGCAAGCTCCGGAAGCATTGCGAAAAGCTCAAGCACATGCTGTCGAATGAAACCAAACCGAGGCAAGAAATCAAACAATTGTATTATTTCATAATGTATGTATTACTAATGAAAGTATGCAGGAAATATAATGTTAAATCCAGGAAAATATCAAGGGCATTAACTTGTAGTACCGTACTTAAATACGGCAACACGCCTTAAACTAATATTTTTCATTAAAAATATTGCCACATATGGTGTAAATACGGAAAGGTGTGCACAAATTACACGTTTTCTACGGCGCAATGTCTATGCGTAAAAAAAAGCCTCGACGTTAAAATTTCTTTACAGTATATAAGTGCTCTTTAGTTGCTTTAATGCAGTGCCACCTCCAAAATACAAAATTTGTTGAAGAAAATTTGAATGTCAAAAGTCAGCCGGGACACATGTGTCCCATTAGTAGTCAACTGAAAACTCCCATTGACCCAATGACCCTATAGAAAAAAATATGTAGACTACTGACGGGACATATGTGTCCCAATTCCAAAATCTGTTTTCCTTAAAAAAAATCTAAACTTAAATTTTTTTTTTAAATTTTGTTTTTAATTTTTAGTTTTTTTTTTTAAATGAATAAACTCAATTTTAGTAGCGATGTTTTTTTTTTTAATTTAACGCCCTCCCTCATGAACTTGTGCACTCCCCTCCTTCAAATCCCACCAGCAGGCTTACCGTAAATGGGAAGCCTGCCTTAATCACCCCTCCTAATTAACCTACTTCTGTACCTCACATATTACAATCAATACGTAACATTAAAATTATACGCAAATCGCCATAATTTTTTGAGCGGCGATCGCATTTATCTATATCTTAATCTAAATCTTTTTTTTCTTCACTAAGTTACGGAGCTACAGCGGATGAGAGGGGTCGGTTGTCCGGCAATCCGGGCGTCCGGATTATTATGAAAATTGAAAAAAATAAGTATTAATGACTTTTTTAAGTTTGTTAAATTGAAATTTCCTTCTACGATTTTTGTATTTTGGAGGTGGCGATGCGTTAGAGCAACTGGCGCGCACTGCATATTTTTTAAAATCAAATTTCAACATAAACATCAAATTTCTTGAATCTTTTTATACAAAAATTGTAATAGCTCAAATGTTTGCAATCAAAAGTTAACAGAAAATCAAAGTAATCGGTCTGGAAACATCCAATACTCAATCAGCCACACGAGATAAAATCGCATTACACACACATTTAGTGTTAACATTAGTTTCTGAATCATTTTGAAATACCCACTCGGCCAATTCGTCCCCGCAACATTTTCCACAGCGCCAATTGTTCACAGCCATTTAATCACTGCGGCATTCTGACCATGCCATTGTGTCTGATGGCATTTTGGATTACACTATTTGTCCATTTGGATGTGAGGCTGTCTGCATGTGAATCTGCTAGAGATAAGTTGAACCAAAAAGTGATCCCAAGCAGGACATCATTGAAAAATAAATAATTTGTGCAACACGTTATCCTTATTTACAGCGAAGAAATTGAATGCCTGATGGACCAACTGGACTTCAATTTGGAAATAAGTAGAGCCGAATTTGAAGTTTTGAATAAGAAAACTTTTGATCGTATCCTCAATCCTATTAAAAGAGCCCTGGAAGGTGCCAAATTGACAGAATCGGAGATTGACGATGTCCTTTTGATAGGAGGCACTACACGTGTTCCTCTGGTACAACAATTGCTGGACAAGCACTTTCCTAGCAAACTAAACCATCAAGTGAGTGCCGTTGTTTTTTCTTTTTACGAGACATATACCAGGTTAGCTTACTCTTCTTAAAGCTAAAATTCCCACACACACAGAAACTAATCCATTTGCTCAGTAGTTTGTAAGGAAAAATCGATGTAGGATAAAAGTTTAGCTTTCAATATTCCCCGGCCTACTTACTTCATATCTCAATAGTGTTCAATAAAAATAGTGTGTCTATCATGTCATTAACGTGTTTAAATATTCGTATAAATTTCAACATTAGGTTGAATTGTATATTGGTAATAAAAAAACGGAAAGTTAAATAATAATTATATTTATTTATTCTCCGTCCGAACATTACAAGGTAAGTCCAGATGAAGCGGTTGCGATGGGTGCAGCAGTGTTGGCGGCCAAGTTGGTCGACGGTAGCAATCTATCGGATGAGAAATGTTCCACCGAAGACAAAAATGACAAAAAAACCCTTCAAGAAATGACTCTGATAGACAGGACACCCCTTTCCCTCGGAATTGAAGTTGCCGGCGGCATGATGTCGGTAATGATTAAGCGGAATACGAAATTACCCATCTCGGTGGAAAAGGAATTCAACCCTTATACTGACAACCAGAAGACTATCCTTGTGCAGGTCTATGAAGGCGAAAGAGAATTTACTAAAGACAATGTAAGTTAAATCATACTTTAAAATGGCATTTGTCACCATTTGGATTTCCAATATAACTAGAATCTCAATTTAAAGTATTCAAGTATGATTGTTTCACTGTCGACACGCTTTGAATCAACAAGAGTGGAAGTAGAACTTAAGCAGTCAAACTTACAGAGAATGTCACCAACTATGAAAGAATGGATCATGTGCGTTTCGTCGGATGATGTTTCGTCGAACGGATGTTTCGTCGAAAAGTAATTATATGTGAGACATGATTACAAAAAAAATTTAGTAATATTTTCGACTATATCACGTGAGACTGAGATGAAGCGAGACTGGCTTGCCTTAAAAAAATATAACATAAAGTAACAAATCACGTGAGACTGAGATGATAAGATGATTCGACGAAACATCCGTTCGGCGAAACATCATTCGACGAAACATTATTCGACGAAACGTCTTCGACGAAATTTCGTTCGACGAAACATCATTCGACGAAACGTCTTCGACGAAACATCATTCGACGAAACATCATTCGACGAAATTTCGTTCGACGAAACATCATTCGACGAAACGCACGGCTCCGAAAAGTATAATGGTATTTCTACAAGCACTCCTTGTGAACTGTACAGATAATTTTCCGAATTTCACATAATCCATATTCAAAACGATATTTTTTTTTTTTTTTTTTGTAATTCACCGTAGCGCCTAGTGCACTACAGGACTACTGCACCCTCGTGTCTCTATGGAGATATGCGAGGGGCAGGGAAAGGAAGGGAAGAGGGATGCAGCTGGAATAGCCAGACTGCAGGATCCACCCCTGCCCCTGCCTATACCAGCTGCCAATCTCCTTCCCAGCCCTTCCCTGCCCCTCACATATCTCCATAGAGACACGAGGGTGCAGTAGTCATGTGGTGCACTAGGCGCTACAGTGACTTAAAAAAAAATATATATTAAGGCCCATGCTTGTGGTCGGTTGTGGCTACTGTATATAATTGGACAAATATGTGTCGGTACTTCTCGATTGTTGCGTGACATGCCTGCAATCGTTTATGTCTTTATATATTAGATATTTCTTTGTAGCTTAAAAATACTAAGAATAAAACAATATTAAAGCTCCTCCTCAAGATCGCTATTTTTTTGTATTCATTTCTTGTAAAATTAAAAACAAAAAACTTAAGGCAAAATTGAAATAAAATTATTTACGCTTGCTTACTCCACACTACAGTGTTAACATCCGAAATATACAAACTTGTAAATATTTGACAGTAAAATGACGAGATAACTGAGACCACGCTGAAAAATCCAAAATTTACACCCTAGTCACTTGATACAGCCAGCGGCAATTGGCAACAAATTCACCGCAAACACGAGTGCAAACAGCCAACAGCGGTAAAACACGTCCTACTTTATTTATAAAACCAAAATTTTAATGAAAATAAATAAAGTTTCTTTACAAAATATAGTACGTGAATACAGAGCACATAATCCAGATGTATATTCTGAAAGACCAAGCCCCATATACTGTAGATCCGTATTCAAGTAACAGTGTTGGTCCAGCATCTGTTGCTATTACTGTATAGAGAAAATGGCTATAGAGCCGCGGCTATACCCTTCCCCTTATAAGCGCGCAAATACTACCAGCAGAGGTGCACGTGGTGTTTGCCAACTGTCGGGGTGACGACAACGCGCGGCATGGGCGTCAAGCGAAAAACCAATTTAAGGACAGTTGCTATTTACTTTTAATATTCGAGATAAATATTGGAGCACGCTGGAGGCACGTGACACGGCTTTAGGACTAACAGACCAAAGAAACTGATTAGTAGTAGAGGCCGGAAACCCCTAACTATGGGCTAACAACCCAAGGTTGATTCCAATCACAAAGGAACAGTTTCGAAAAACGACGGCAGTTTTTCGATTGAATTTTGGATTCCAAACAGAATTGGACGAATTGCACAACTGAATCAATACCTGAACAATGTAAAATGCATAAGTCTTAAACGGCATTCAAAAGAAATTTGTGTGGGAATATGATAGAAGTTATTTGTCATTTCATAAGTTCGAAAATTGCGTAAAAAAATTAAATGACAGCAGCACCGAACTCAATTTTTGTTGGTTTATTTTTTAATCGAAGGAACGAGGAAAGTCCTCGTTCCTCTCCTTTTATGGAGGAACGAGGAAAGGGAACGAGTTCCTTTTTAAAAGTAACTTTTCACTGCTTATATAATGCGATGAAATTTGTTCACCTTTAAGGTAAAGTTAATATTGCACGACTACAAATTGTCAGAAATGACAACCAAGATGACACCAAGTACTGTCACCTATATATGGTACCGTGTTCCCGTCATCTAATCGTCAACCTCTTTGATGCCTAAACATTAATATCGTGGCAGAAGTCGAAGACCCGCGAGATCTCTGCGCCTGTGTGTGTAAACATACAACGCGCACAAAAAAAAAAGCTCAGCAAAAGACTGGAGCATAAAATTAATTAAAAGTGTGTGTGTGCGCTGATACTTGTTGTTCCGTCATGTTGCACGCGACAGGGAATAAATTAAAAAAAGATGGCGGCGGAGCGGCGCGTGCGGCTTAAGAAATTAATTACGCGCGACCCAATCATTGTTCCCCACCAACTTTGATTAACATGGTCACGTGCGTCACACGCGCGTCACGGAGCAATGTGCACGTGTGCACGTGAGGGCGGGCTAAAAAGAAATTGGAATATAATCCCGATAACGAAATTAAAACTTAAATGACGACGAATTGTTTCGCTAGACAGGGATATGACGTCATAATGTTTTATGCCAGCTATGGTTTCTATTTCATAAAAAATAATTTTGTAATACACGGTTTCACTTTACCTAATGATTGTTATTTTGCTTCTGGTTTTTAGAATTTTTAGAATTTGCATAACTGAATCGTTAATATTTCTCAAAACTAGTTGATATTTCAGTTTACACGGAAATATGTTTACCAAATTACTTTCTGCTACTTGATATATTGGCTTTCATTAGCACACAGTATTTAATTAATCTATTAATCAAATTCTAAGAATCGTTGAATTCTCAAATCTATTTAAGATTTCACGTCGCTTAGAAATTGTTCTACCAAATTGATTTTTCTGTCCTTTTGGTTTTCAGTGGTCAGTGGCATATATTGAATAATATTATACTCAATCACTACAGATGTAAAATCCTGTCAAAAAATAAATTGCTAGTCGTCTTATGTCAGTGAAATATTCGTGGGTTTAATTAACTCCATCCTAAAGTGAATTTCAGCCGAAAATTGCCACCAATTGGGTGACGTTCCCAGTAGCGGGCGACTCATCGTCATCCGTCGTCGTCATTAGCGCCGACGTAACCCAATTTGGGTCGGCAATGTTCCATACAATTTGCGTTCATCAAAAAAAGCTCCGCTAAATGATTCCGCCGAATTTGCGCTTGAGCGCTCGATTCAGCGACAAAACCCTCCGAAGACCACCAAATTTCAATTTAGCCAGCGCTTGGCAAAACCCAGTACCATAACCTTAATCCGAGTTGTTAAAACAATAATTTTTAAACTGATTTTCAGAGAACTGACCAGCAAGAGCCACCCGTGGCACGATCTGGTAATTTTTTAAAGGATTTTTTGTTTCTATGATTAAAAGACACTTGATTCTTTTGCAAGTGACAAGGAATTCTCCTGGAAATTTTGATAACTGTTGTTTATCATCAAATTGCGTTAAAAAATGAAATGACTGCCGCATCGAACTCAATTATCGTTTGATCGAAGGAACGTATGAAGGAAACTAAAGAACGAAAATATGGAGTTCCGAGGAACATCTTTGGTTATTTTATGGATTGTAAGATTGCGGAGAAAATCGTTTATTTTTCCGCGACCTTTTTCTGCTGCTCGACATTACTACATTTACAAAATTGTATATGCTTTTTTGTTCATAATATTTACCAACTGGCGGCTGAATGAGTTTGGTGGTCTACCATGGAAAATATTGTTTATTAATTTCATGCAGAAAAATACGTGAGTGAGTTTGTGTTGGATTCGGGGCGGTGGAAATTGTGTTCACAGTGTCGCAGTTAGTTAAAATAGCATTTAGGCGACTATCAGAATAAGCCTCAAATTTCGCTGTATTTTTTGATCGCCAACATTTTCTTTATGGAGGAACGAGGAACGGGAAGTAGCTCCTTTTTAAAAAAGAACGTACCCAACACTTGACAAATTGACCTCCCCCCCTCTATAGTGGCATTCCTTTTTGACCCCGGTTCACAAGAAGATTTGAGTCCGGCATTCAAGTCGGCATTTCCTCTCTCCGCCTTCTTCCGTATCAAACACCCACCGTAACACGTCGCTCCCCCTATCGGCAAGCAAAGCCAATACCGGAAGACGAAGATAAAAGGAAAATAGGCGGGTAGCTAGTAGAACGACAGCGCTGCTTGGGGGGGAAATTGGTCGGATCAGGTGCAATTATAGTTGGAGAACTCGACTACCACCTCACCCCACCCCTCTCAAAACAATAGTTTCAGCTCCAAATAAATTATTTCGCGCCCTGACACTCCGCAAGCGAATGATGTAACAGAAGGGGGAATCTCCTCTATTGAGAAATACTGGGGTTGGACAAAATAATGGAAATAACATCATAAGGTGCACCAACAGATTTGTTTCCATTATTTTGGTCAACCCTTCTAGTCGGAAGACAATGAGTTCCGAAAATGCACCAGAGTCGACGATTCTTTTACATTTCCATTACGAAGAACGTCTGGTTGAGACAATTGACATTTGGAGTGGATTTAACGGAAAAGCGTACGAGCCATTGAAGAGCTCGTGATGCATTTTCAATTCGCGTTTTTTCTTTAAATCCTAGTTTATTCAGTGGAACATTTAGTTGTTCGGAATCAGACACGAGATGACACGCGCATGTGCACGAATTAATCACGAATTTGTTGTTGACATTTCTACCACGACGACGGAAGACTTTCTTTAAATTCAAAGGGGAAAAGTTCTTCATTTGATCTCTCGAATAGCAGAATAACAACTTGAGGAAGAAAAAAATATTAGCTGCTTTTAGTGTTGGGTAGGAACGGCTAAAGAACGTCTCGTTCTTTTTCCGAAGAACTGTTTGGGACGTCCTCGTTCTAGTACAAAGGAACCTTGTAACGTCATCGTTTCTTTTTTAGTATCGCCCAAGGATTCATTGGACGTTTCATTGGATACAAAACGAAAATGGCGACAATCTCGATGAACCGCGAAGGATTATTTGTTTTTATGACTAAAAATGGTTTAAACCTTTTGAAATTCACAGAATTTGTCTGCGAATGTGGTAACAGTTGTTGTCATCCAAAAAATAATTTTAAAATGATGATTTTAAAATTATTAACGTTCCTTTATAACGCAAATTCCTGAGTTCCTAAAAAATGAGCCAGTTTGTAGGGAACGGTTTTTTTCTGTTCCGTTCCTACTACCTACCACTCCCGACATACGACAGATTATCCCCGAAACATGACAATGCGGAACCAGCGATAAAACACCCGCCGCCACGCTCTATTAAATCGAAACAAGATCCTAACTAATGTTAGAGTATGTCGTTTCAAATTTACCGTTTCTTTGAAGAGTAGTACATGGTGTCTCCTATCCTGCCCCCTCTCCTCATCCAACTACAGTCATCGCTTGCACGTGCACGTGCAGATGCAGTAGCACGTGCTTCCGAGTTTGATTTAGGGGGAACCGCCTCGTGCCCAGATGAAAGATAAAAGGGTTTTTTCAAATTGCCGCACTAGCTTCACTTTCTACACGCCGCCCATCATCTATAAGATGCCGAGCACAGATTACTACTACGAGGAACACTCACGACGCGGGTACTCGAAAAAGAAAAGCCAATTTGCAATTCACGGTAATTCCAATTTCGTACGCCATTTGCGAGCGTCCAAAGTGCGCGGAGACAAAATGTAAAAGTATAAACTCGTTCGGGGGATATATACTGCGATGGAGGCCGCTTTGCATAACGGCTCAAAAGAAAGGCCGCCACTGAACGGTAGCACTCGCGACTGTCGCGGCGTGGCAGCCACTTCTTCTCCCATAAATCTGGGAGAGCGATATTGTGATTTGTTACAGAGTTAAAGCTTACAGTTTGTTATTGGCGCTCAATAGGTTTTCGGTATATTTAAAATTAGAACGGCTGCTCGGATTTTTAACGCAAATATGATGAAAAGGTATCTTGCAAATTCGATGCAAATTCGATTAATTATAGTATATAGTTAGGTACGTGCTTTTTCAAAAGAAAACGTACTTGTTTTTTGAAGAATGTCCAAGAATTTTGGACTTTTCATTATAAAAAGTGCTTATTAAATGGGGACGTCCACACTTGATGAACTGCGAAATATTTTTTTCCATGACTAAAAGGTTTTTCGGATGAATAAGGTGACAGTTATTTATCATTTAATTCTCTCGAAAATTGCATTAAAAATAAATGACTGCCTCATCGAACTCAAGTTTTTATCTGTTTGTTTTAGTTGGTTTAGTTTAGTTTTTATTGACACGAGAAAAAAACAATGTGATTATTTCGTGTCATTACCCCGCAAGATTTTGCGGGGGAATTCAGCCACCCTTTAGTTGCACCAAGGTGATAATTGTGAGGGGTGGCTCGAAGTAACGAGGAACGTCCTCATACCGTTCCTTTTATGGAGGAACGAGTAACAGGAGTTAGTTCCTTTTTTTAAAAAGGACGTACACAACACTGGTATTCGCCCATCCAGCCCCCCTCTTACAAGACAAGCCCGTCCCCCATAGACAATCCCACATACTAGAGCCAATCTACTGACCATGTACATTGTATACACTATACTACACTCCTCTTAACTGTGAAGTATTACATCTGATCTGTCGTCGCCAAACTACTGTGCACGTGCGCGATCACGTTCGACACGGACCCAGTTTGCACGTGATGGTAAACTGTCGATTGATTTTCGAAGCACGTGAACCTACTCCCTTTCCCCTGGCATCCCCCCAACACCACATATCCACCACCAATACCACCCACTAACATTATTACCGGTAAGCATCACGCAATGGGCTCCATGGCGACCGAAGTGGAGGGCAGCAACCAAGAGCTGGAATGCTAAGAAGGGGGAGGGGAGGGGGCGTTGAGAAATGGCGACTCCCCGACGGGTTTTTGCCAATAATAATAATAATGGGACATACTCCTTTGTTAACGCTGCACCAACGAACCCCTTTGTGTAGCAATATTGCGTCTGTAAGATGAAGTAGTGGGGCTTGGCCAATTTCTGAAACTAATTACGTCTACAGATAACTAAACCGCAGGAGGTAATTGTTCGTCTCATAGGTATAGCGTTTTCTATAGCTTAAAGAGGATTGAGGGTTTGGGAAGGAAACTCGGGTAATGTGGCTAATTCCAACAAACATTTATTATGTTATTTATATAGCTGATAAACGTTAAATACTTGCTGCCACTTTGTACATACGTAGTTCCTTGGATATTAGGAAAAATAAATTGATGTAGAAAAATATATTGTGTGTGCTGTTTAGGACATGTTAAAATATTATTTTTCGAATGGATCTATGAAAAAGAACTACAGAATAACGTGTCGTAGAATTGTCTAGTGTTGGGTACGTTGATTTTGAAAAGGAACTCGTTCCTACATAATGAAAGAACCGAGGACGTTTATCGTTCCACCATAAAAAGAAAAGGAACGAGGAAATTCCTCGTTTCCTCGATTTAAAAATAAGCAAATAAAAATTGAGTTGGGTGCGGTAGGCGTTTAATTCTTTAACGTAATTTTCAAACTAATTGGATGACAAATAAATGTCACCTTATTTCCTGATAAAATTCCTTGTAAATTTTAGCCCTTTTAGTTATTGAAACAAAAAATCGTTCGCAAATCATTGAGCGTTCAGTGAAAATATGTTTTCCAGGATATTCGCGGCTGCTAGAGGAAATATCAATAAACAAACGTATGCAAAAAAAAAAAGACAACCCAACAACGTTATCCAGAAGCCACTAGTGCGTATCGATATATTTGACTCGCCAAGGCCCAAAAGTCTGGCAATACATTTCGGTGTAAACAACGTTCTATTTCGGTAGTCGTTCTCAAGTTTTGTGGCAAAAATAAACCAAAACTTAAACAAGCAGCGCTTTAGTGGATACTAGAGATATGGCAAAACTCGAATGAGTTCGACGTAGTTGCAAGGCTAACTTTTGTTTACGATCGCCAACGACTTGAAATGCCTAGAAACAGTTATCCCATTCTAGAAACATTTGAACAAAACACAAAATAAGGCTGATTCGAGCGGATGATCTAGGAACGACTAAATTCCTTTTGATTTATGTTGGAACTGGAGCGGGAACGGGTTCCTTTTTCAAGGGGGAACGTACCTTATTAAAACTATTTTTAACCAAAGGAGCAGAAATTTCCCAGGTTCCTTTTGAAAAGGAACTAGGAACGGCCAAATTCCTTTTAATTTATGTAGGAACTGGAACTGAGTTCCTTTTTTATGGTAGGAACGGAAACTGGAAATGGTTACTTTTCAAAAGGAACGAACCCAACACTGCCTTTTCGATAGAAAGGCGTCAGCGTCCTAGATGTCAATACTTTTTCTCCAGTTGTTAAGTCCATCGTGTCGTCTCCGGACCCCGACCCTCGATCCCCCGACACCTGGTAACACCAGAGAGCAGAAGCCCCCTGAGTTCTCATGGCAGAATACAGAGGTGGTTTGCCATTGTCTTCCCCCGCGCAGTACCACGAGCCAATCAAGCGATTGCCTACACCGAGAATCGAACACAGATCCGCTGGTTGGCGAGCGAGCACGCTACTCTTCTCGACCAGAGCGGATGTACTTTTGTTTTGCTCCCGTACTCTACACTTTCTAAAGTCTTTGGTGTTATCCTAATCGCCACTCTAGCCAAACGGGAGACTCAGCTGGATGTCGAATCTAAAGGGGGGATTTAATCGCTCAACTGCGCACACAGGGCTCTCTGTTTGGTTTTATTTCCCTCAACACGTTGATGATCGCAGAACGCATATTGCTTCGCCATCTCGTAATGGACCATACCCATTATTGACCGGAGCTGACATAACAAAATCAAGATGACCGACGCTTGAGATTGTCTCCGGTCAAGTATAAATCGTCAGTGGAAATAAACGACAGCTTCATGAAAGTGGTGACGTCACTCTTTATTGGTTGCAGTATGGCCCAGCTCACGTATAACGTTATCACTTAGAAAAGTTCTGTAATCCCTAGAAACAATAAGTAAACTAATTCACTCAGAGGGTCAGTTAAAAAAAATGGCTAATTTTTTGCGTCACTATAGCCCTTATTCTGGAATGTCACTAGGTGGCGACTAACACAGCAATCGGTTTCTGGCGGCAGATCCATCTAAGGGGCAATAGACGAAACACAAAATTTTAATTTCGTTCTAAACAAACATTTTTAATTACGTTTCAAAACAAACTAAGAATAACCTAGGAAGAAAGACAAGCATCTTTTTTGTCAAAGTACCTCAATTTTACCAAAAACCATGCAATACAAACAGTCTTGAGTAAGAACGTTCTTTTTAAAATTAAATTAGGAACGCCTAGGTTCTTTTTAATTTCTGAACGACGAGAACTGGTTCCTTTTTCATGGGAAAAGTATGGTTGCGGAGAAATATCTTTATTTTTTCTCCTAGCGCTGTAGCCGTAGGAACTAAAAAGTTGTAAACTCAAATAGCCGCGAAGTCGAAAGCCAAAACAACTTTATTTTTTCATGGGAGGAACGGGACTTGCAACGGGTTCATTTCCAAAAGGAACGAACCCTACATTGCAGGGAAACTACACCACAAATCTGTTAATTATCCTAATTACACGTTAAAGCAATTTTTTAAAATATCTAATTCGATTTCAGAGTAAAAGGCGTATTGAGACAGGAAGGATAAACGCCCCCCCCACTCAACAATTCTTCCAGGGCCCTCATTACCTCTAATAACTGTTTCCATCTGAACTTCTCTTAACCGAAGTGGCACGCAATTAGCGATCGCTCTGCCTCACCACCAGGGGTCGCGACCTTCCGCGGCAGAAACAACGCCAACAGCAATCCCCGATCAACAAATATGTAAATATTGTGATTAGGAGAAAAACGCACGAGAGATTTCCTTTCCCAACCGTTTACCGTCAACATGGCACGCTCACATACAATGTACAGGGGTTGAACAAAATAATGGAAACACCACAATTTGTACGCCATTAATTTTATCACTTCTGGCCACACGCGTACAAATTTAAGTGTTTCCATTATTTTGTCTAACACTTGTATTTGGTCTTGGGATTTTAATGGGGGCGCAAAATGGGGTTACATTCTCGTCATACTGTTGTTCACCTAGGCTAGTCAATATTGACAGGATATTTATATCCAGACAGTCTGGTGTTGTGAAAATCTTACGCAGAGAAGACAAGCTATAAAAATTACAGTCAACTGTTGTATTTTGGATGGCGACGGGAGAATGTACTTAAACACCAGATGGCGATGTGATCGCTAAGGGGTCGTTCGAGATTCCCACAAGTGTAAATGGACTGTGTGAGTATGAACGGCAAAGGAACGTCTAGTTTTAAGGAATTCGTTCCTTTCATGAATAACGTTGAAACGTCCTCGTTCCTATTTCTGGAAAGGAACGTTGGAGAGCCTCTGTTCCTTTTTTTAGGAACGTCCATAATGAAACAGTGAAAACAAAGAACAACGATGAAAATCAATTTAATCGTTTTGTGACCTATTCATCAGGTTTTACGAAACAACTGCGCAAATATGAAACACAAAAGTCTGGAAGTTTTACAACACGGTAGCCCTTTTCTCCAGTAAACCGATTTCGTCAATTCCATTGCTAGCCATTCGGCAAGGAACAATGAGAAAAGCATTCCGTTTCTCATGTTGCAGTTCCCTACGATACACGCATATAGCTCCAGCTCAAATGCTGTCAGTGCTATTTTTTAGAGCCTTTTTTATCGATTCGCTAAAAAAAAGGTGTCGACGGAATGCCAACGGAATTCGCGAAATCAAATGGTCACCGCACCCACGACCACCTTTCCCTCCCACTTTGCCAACGTCCCCATTACCTTTACCCCTATCGTGTTGTATGATTTACGAGTGTAGTTAGGGATTTAGATTTTAGATTTAGATTTAGATTTATATTTAGATTTATATTTAGATTTATATTTAGAAATATATAGAATTGTAACCGCGCTTGCGCATTTTTAGGCGACTAAACGCAACATTAAAACCACACCATTTCCATCCGTACGTACCGATGACTCGGTGGTTATGGCAACATCCTACGGTGCGGATGATCCCAAGTTCGATTCCCGGCGCAGGCTCTCGTTTAATCGACGAGCCTGGGATACTGGCACCACCCCTGAGCTACCATTAAGAAGTCCAGAGCTTAGGGGTGAAGGCAGCCTGGCTATTCCACATCCCCGTCCCCTTCCCTTCCCTTCCCCTGCCCCTCACATATCGCCATAGCCACACGAGGGTTAGGGATCTTGTAGTGATTAGCACTACAGTGATTAAAAAAAATCCTATTATCCTAGTACCATCTAGTGGTAACCGTAGACGCGAATAATAGAAATAGATTTTCTGATCCCGACTTCTCGGGGTCCTCTCGACCGAAGAAGCAGCGCGGCGACCGGAAAGGACCCCACTTTGGAGTGGTGAAGTACTGGCAACTCCATTAGCGGCTGGTCAGATCATTTTTCAATGCCTCACCCGAATCGCTCACATGCACTAACGGCGAAATCAGAGGTGGGGAAGGGGGAGAGGGAGGAGAACTGGATATAGCCTCGCTGTTTTGGAACTGAATAGCCCTGGCTGTTCGGATTTGCACACCCGGCGGACATTTTATAACAGTGAATCAGCTATCTCATTCCATCGGATAGGTAATGGCGCCGTAGCTTAGATTTGTTTGCTGAGGGTGGGGTCGGGGTGGGGAGGGGAAGAAATGACGACGGTCAATGGTGGTAGTGGTTTTTTGGTGGCAGGATCAGAACGGTCATCGCTCGCAACTGTACTGGCACCAAACAGAATATACAAGATGGGATCAAAAAGCATCTGACTGCAGAAATAATTCCGTGACGCTTTGCGTGTGTGTGTGTGGGGGGGGGGGATTTTTTCATTTTTTATAAACTGTTAAGAGGACTCACTAATAGTATACAGACTGTCCCATATTTCGAACAGACAATTTTAAACATTAACGAATGCCTTAACGAATTGTTAATTTTGAAATGTATTATCGTAAAGAAATTTTGAAATGTATTATCGTAAAGAAATTTTGAAATATATCGCGCGCCCGAGACAGGTGTCCTTCATGCGGCCATTCATGCTCACATCTGCGGCATGAACGAATTATTTCCCCCTTATTATCCGTCTCTGATGCGCTTACGAGCAGCGCGCACGGGATGCGCTGACTCTGCCGATGCGGCGGTATGCCATCGCTATCACGGCATCACAGACACTCATCCACGCTCGTCTCGTGAATAAGTTACCACGCGAATAACGCGCTGTTCACGAGGCAAATTCGTTACGCGGGATCTCGTGCACATTTTCACGGCATGGAAATGTTCGATCTCGGGCCCGAGCCAACTTTGGGGAAAATAACTTATTCCAGGACTAATGGCAATATTGCGATCTGCTCCGAGCGATTGATTTTTCGCATGCTGCTTCTGAAATAGTTTTTTTCTTACGTTAACATAATACAGTTTCACTTGTCTTTCGGAATTAAAACAATGTGAAATTATGTCGCCAAACGCAAAATTTCAAACTATTTGAACAATTATTTAAGAAAGCATAACTACCGTACGTACATAGATTTGTTTTGGTGATTATTTTTTGCTGCATGGCACTGTAGATAGTTTTCAAATCATCGGTCAACTGAAATTGCACTGAACCAATAGGTTCTTTGGAATTCGGCTAGATGGCACGAATAACTGTCACGGAAGGAGGGAATAGATATATCAATTCAAAGGAATATTTATTATTGCGGTAGGTAAGTGCCAGTTTATATGACAGGTGTAATGGAACAGTACAAATGTATGCCCACATTTCCACCTCAACTTATTGACCCTGCCTCGTGGAAAAAGTGCCCGACTGTAAAGGGGTTTTGAGGAGGGGGATGGGGTAGAAGCGAAACCATCATCTATATGACCACCTCATGCTCGCCGAAGCGGAAATACATTGAATTTCTATCGCCAAAACCTATTCCGCATATTTCTATTTTGCATACACCGGATATTCCATCGCGAACTGAAGCGAGCAATTGAAATGACGTTGCACACAACAACAGTCACACACTTTACGTTTATTCCAAAATCGAAAGGAATTTTGCGGGCGTCGAGGCTATTGGCCGAAAATGGTCACGTGGATACCAAGATTCGATATCACGTGCAGATGATATTTGACATTCCTTTCCCTTCGATAGGCTTCGTCAGTATTGGGTTCTTTAGTTATAAAAAGGAACCCGTTCACAGATCCAGTTCCTACAGAAATGGAAAGGAACCTAACCATTCCTAGTTCCTTTAAAAAAAAAAGAACCTGTAACTTTTCCGTTCCTTCGATTAAAAAATAAAAATTAAAATAAAAAATCACTTTCTTTCTGTCTGTTCCGAAGGTGACAGCGAATACCAAAAATGGAGTCAAAATTCGCCTACGATTGATCAATTCGATCTAGTTTTCGCGAAACGAAAGTGTGGGTGAAAATAATTCCGCTAAAAGAAATTAAGAATGTGACGATTTCCGAGAAGAAGAAAAAAAAAACGTTCGCGTTAACTGTTCGGGCTCGATCATAAAATATAATCTGGTCACGCTCGGGTTGCAACGCTTCCTTTGATGGGCGCGCAATTTGGTCCGCCGCCAAAACCAATAAAATGCGGATTTTTCTGCGAAGACGCGGTATCGTCATCGCTCTTTAGACTCCCGAACAGAAACGGGGGCAAGATTTCTTGGGATTTTTTTTACACACATTAGATCATCTGTAACCGGAAAAATTCACAAATAAAAAATACGTGAGCATATTTGAAAAATAAAAAAGTAATAAAAACGACAAATGAAAATTAGATTGACAACGGGTCCTAGGAAGATATGCATAGTCGCATGACACAATAGTACGACTTTAGTGATAGGATGTCTAATTAAAATCCTGCCATTCTGGATTGTTAATTTAAAATTTGCCAACAAGTGATTGTCAATTGTTGTAGAGATTCTGTACCCTTCTGCTTGCTTGCGCATCAAATGAATGGTCATATTCAGTGTTGGGTAGCAACGGCAAAAGAACGTCTCGTTCCAACGAATTCGTTCCATTTCTGAGGAACGTGGGAACGTCCTTGTTCCAATTTTTATAAAGTAACGCTGGAACATCCAAGGACGTAGGACGTTCCATTGGATACAAAAAAATAGCAACACGCTCGATCGAAGGATTAATTCATTAAACGTTCCTTTCCAGAAATAGGAACGAGGACGTACCAACGTTCCTCAAAAAAGGGATAAATTCCTTGGAGCGAGACGTTCCTGAAGTTGACTAACTAAATTATATATTTTTTCTACATTTCTAACGGGAGTAAGTTATGGTCAGACTGTGGGCGAAGCTATCCATCCATTCGTTCTCCGTATTTATTCGGATTATTATAGATATCAGAATCGTATTTTTCTTATCTAATTTAACGAGCTCATTAAGATCTGACTCAACGCGTTCCGCACTTGACTTTTGTTTGCCGTCCTTAATTTTGCGCTCGCATTCGCGCAAGGCCATTTTTTTAGCGATTCCACTTCGGAAGGAAACAACAACGGAGATTGTTGCGGATTATGGCTGAGTTAAGAGCATCTTCATGAGTGGTGTTAAACTCGTTAATCCGATCAACTACCAAACCTCCCTCTCCCCTACTCACCATCTCCAGTACAGCAGCCACAACAAAGTTGCAAAGTCAATATTAGCGTCATCTTACACAACAATATTTCCAATAAAAAAAAATTGCTGTCATTCTTACACACAATATTTGTTACCAACGATGGTCCCATTAAATTCGCTATTATTTATTATAAGTTGTATCCCCTCCGAATGTTGATACAATTTTTTGCCTGATTTCAAAAATACTTTATTATTCAGAATTAATGCGACCATGTAATAGGGGATGAACAGCTTAAAGTCAGGGATAATACATATAATTTCTGGCGATGTTAAGAAGAATTGATAACCCCGCAACAGTTCTAAAAAATAATCTCTAAATAAATCTCTTGGGCACTAAGAATAACAATAATTTTTTTAAAGTGAAAAAAACGTTTATAGAGCTTTTGGGTAGTTTTGTAGTATTAGAGTGGAGAGTGTTCTCGAAAACTATGCCTGTGATCGTGGGTTCGATTCTAGACCACAGCGAAAATAAATTGTACTTCTCTTCGGAATGAAAGTAAAACCGTGAGACCCAAGCCTGTACGTTATCAGATAAATGTTAAACATCCCTACCTAGGTCAGAAGCCAAATTCCAGATTACAAGGTCGCCCTATTAAGAAGGAGTCTTTGAGACGCAGGCGTTGGTAAGTCTCTCACAAACAGTACAAAAAATAATCCAATCCATTTTTGGCAGCAGGTATAGCCAGACTGGCATCACCCCTAAGCTCTGGTCTAACCTTGGGAATTAGTCACCCCTTAGCCTCAGCCGAGGCCTCGACTATGAGAAGTGACGCCAGTACCCCAGGATCGTCGAATAAACTAGAGCCTGTGCCGAGAATCGAACCCGAGACCGTCCGCTCCGGAACATGTTGCCATACCCACAGAGCAATCGGTTCGTACGATAATCAGGCGACGCCATTCCGGTTTTTCCCCCAAAACTACTTCCGAGCATGCGCAGTAGACCGTAATCTCTCACCTGCCAGTGTGACCAAACAGTTAATGCAATCCGTCTAATTAATGGCGAGTCGCAGGTGGTACACCCCCGCATTCACCCATTATTCAGTCTCAGGGAATTGTCGCTTATCCGACAGCATTGTTGGTGGGGGTGGAGGTGATAAGATATGGGGTGGGGTTACTGGTAGACTGGCCCGTGGCGTGGGCGATCATCTGACACCTACCCACACCCACCCACAGCCGCCCACGGCGAATATAAATTGCGTATCATGTGAGAGGCGAGACACATTTCTTAGGTGTAGCAGCGAGAAAAAGGTTCATGCTCAAGCTGCGGCTCAGGTGTCACCAACCTTAATCGTGGCGGCTGGTGACTAAATTTTTATTGAGGTCCGACGGCTAACTAGTAACTATCAGGTTCACGTGTCACCATCACACCAACCTATGGCAGTTGGTGACTACATTTTTAATGGGATCCAACGTCTATATACCGGTACTTAAAATAAAAACATAGACTCGTTGAACCGGAACGATGAGAAAGATGAACGAGGTCACCACACTGGTGAAATGATAAACAAAACGACGTTGTCGATGTAAAAAACGCGTTTACATGTACTGCGTTATACATGTAGTGTTTCATACGCGTTTTTTTACATCGACAACGTCGTTTTGTTTATAATTTCACCTGGGT